>VXBC01024469.1:3049966-3083947 GCA_013399945.1 Ploceus nigricollis
CTCTCTCTCTCTCTCTCTCCCCCCCTGTCTCTCTCTCTATATGTATCTTTAGATACATACAGATGCATGTCTGAATGTTGGCATTGCTATGAATAAATATCTGAAGTGTGCTTTACTAGAGAACTCAGTTTCATTATGGAAGATTTCCAGTGGAAGAACACAGTTCGCTGACACACCGTCAAACAAAGGCATGTCTCTAATGCGAGGCTGTGGAATTTAGGGATGTTGGAAAGTAATGTGTCCTGTTTGTGAAATGTCTTTGGGTTTGAAAACATAAGTGTAATGATATGGTAGATCAAACTCAGCTGCTGTTGTTTTTCTAGTATTCCATGGCTTGTGTAGATATGATCGGTCTTGCCATTTCTATTTTCTTCCCTTAACAACTGCTTTTTAAAAATATAATTATTTTTATATAATTCTTAGGAACAGCTTATTTCTGAGCAACTTTTGCAACTGTCTTGCTCTGGTTGTGCTAGTTTCCTCCACACACTAATGCTTGTTGACTTTTGTCTGTCTATTTTGTCCTTCTATTTCTTCACACATCAAATGTCATTCTTTATAGCCACTCTTCATCAGATTGAAGTTACTCTACTCCTGCATTTTAGCTACCAATATCACTCCAAATATTTTTTAATATAAAGAGAGAGATCTTGGTATGCATATGGTAAGAATGGAATGCCAAAAATAAGGTCGTTTTCAAGTTACTTTATGTTGATAGCTATATTCACAGATTTTTTTATGCTTGGTTCCCTTTCAAAACCACAGTCTAGACATTCTCAGATCTGCACTCAGTTCATTTTGGTAATACTGGTGGTCAGGTTTGAATTTATTATGTACGTGAATTAAACTGTCAAAGCCATAAATATCTTTAAATTAATACAGCACACTTCTTGGGGTTTACTAAGTGTACCGTTATGGAATCTACAATAAACCCTTCTAATGTTGATTGATACTTGTTGCACAAGTAGAGGAAGGAGGATTTGGTTCTGTGGTTGATGTTTTAAAGGACAAAACTCACGTGTGCTTGTGAGAAATGTCAGCTGTATGGGTATGAGTTTACTTAGAACAGTAGGTCCCATTCATTTTTCATTGCCTGAACACCATCATAACAATGTCAAATGGGCAGTAACAAATGACAGCATGAAATCTACCATTTTGTTGGGTCTGACATTTATTACTAGTGAAGGACCACTGGAATACACAGCATATCCTGATTTTGGTTCATATGTATGTGCTCTGCAGACCTGCAGAGGAGTTAACCAGGAAGCTGTGTGATGACCCAAGTGGAAAGGAGAGACTGTCCCAGTGCTGAACAGCAAGACTTGAAACAAATTGGCACACCATTTCACTGTGTTTAAAAGTCATTTCCATCGATACCTAAATGAGGGCCCCGAGAAGCACAATCCTGCTAAAGAGTGACTTAAAGAAAATTGGATTAAATAGCCACTATGAGTTCAAACAGTGCAAAATAAATTGCCTTGTGCATCCCATCACCTTAGGAGTATTTCCTATTTACAGGAAATCCCCCTAGTGGATCAGCTATGGAATTTGATACATCCACTGTTTTTCAGTCTCCGGCATCTACCTAATACTGTCTGAATTGCTGCTGCTATAAGAAACTGGGGAGAGAGGAAGTTCTGCTTACAGAGGCAAGAGGCTACTGGTTAGCAGGTCAGGGACAGGTAGCCCTGGTGGCAAGCAGAGCATTTCATTCCCCAAGCTGGGGCTAGTGGACCAAGAGGTACTCATAGGGCAAGGCTGTGAAAGCAGTGCTCCAATGGAGGTGTGACTGGTGGAGTGCCGTGGATACCTTTCCCTAGCACGGGGCAAAACCACCATGCACCCATGTGCAAGCAGAAGCTGTCATCTCAGCAGGATCTCAGTCAGATCTGGAATCTGGACAGGGAAAACCATCCATGGGCATGACTTGTCATACACCATGTCTTCAAGGAGCTGCATCTCTACCTAATTCCTAGTGAATTCCCAGCTCATGGGAGCCAGGAGCCCTTGGTACAAGGAAGAGAAGGTTGGCTTAGGTATGCAGTGTGGGGCTGTTTCTTTGCCTGCAGAAATCCATCAACCCCTATCCAGCACAGCAGGAATAGTCAGTGATCAGTCCTGCTGTACTGGTGCACCTTAGGTGAAGGCTGGATGAACTTAGAAACACTTTTGTATTTCTCTGTCCATTATGAGCAATATGACCCCTTTAGACCCATTTGTGAGCACCAATACAAGCATTAAAAAAAAGATGCTTTAGAGGACAGTGAGAGCTCTTTACTGAAAAATAGAACTGACTAACCCTGTACTTGTACCTCATAGTTAGGTTTGATATATGTGGTAACTGCTCCTGATCTCATTGACATTCTCTAGAACTGGTTTTGGTATCTGCATCGGGCACAGCTGTTATGTGAATTATGTATGTAATGTGAATTTTGGTGAAGCGTTTATTTACCAGGAAATATATTAACTTCTAGCTGTGTTTAAAATGCATATAGCAGTTGATTTATAAAAAATATTTGCGTTACCCTATTAAATAAAGCAAGAAAGTTTCTGGAAGCCAGAAGCTATGAAGAATTTTCTGTGTATATATAACAGCTGTGTTTTATAACATTGTGGGCCCACATGGACGTGCTTTTTAAGTCTAAGTATATGCAGCAGGGTATATGTAGCAATCCTTATAAACAATTTTGAGCTTTGTAACTGGACTGATACTGATATCAGTCTGATATCAGCAGAAAGGTGTTCTGCTTTCCACACTGTGAAGAGTAGAGAGATCTTCTCATTTACTTAAGATCAGAAATGTATTTCTAGAGAAACTTTGGTTTAAACCTCATTTTACTGCTTCTAGACAGGAGGAATAACTATCTGAGCCTCTGAAAAGTTACTTTTGTCTTTCATCTCTTTCAGTGGAATGACAAATTTTCATTTAATTAATCAGGAATAAATTCTTCATTATATACTTTATAAGGTTCTCATGTATGTTCTGAATCATAGCCAGTTGCTTATTTCTCCAACCTTGGACCACTTTTGTCTTGAAAATTGTGTGCTTCATCACATAGTACAAATATCTGGCTTTCTCTATGATGCAGAGTGTAAAAGTGAATAGAAACAGCGTAGATTTTACATTAATTTTCAGTTAAACAACAGTTTCATATTCTATTCAGGGAGAAAAAGGAAGTAAAGGTTTTCCTGGACCAAAGGGATCAATAGGAACTGGCCTTCCTGGACAAAAGGTAAATCCTAGGTTTGCAGTAAGGAAAGAGAAGGGGGTTCTCTTTCTTTATTGGTTATTTGGTGTGACAGGTCTTTGAAGAGAAACAGAAGACAAAGACATTACCATATAGAGCTAGCATGATAAGTACCTATTACTCATTGTCAGCTTTGAAGTCTGTGAAAATCCTAATGGTCATTAAGGATCAGATTATGAAGTAGGATCTAGAATGAGGTCATACCCATAAGCAGGAAAATAATTCTAAGTTATTAAAATTATGTATTCATTTATTTTTTATATTTTTCAGGTATTAAAAAATTTGTTTTTACTTGCCAGGCTCTGGCAAAAAAAGGAATTGCTTTATGATTAACATCTTAAGGGCTTTGCTTTACTTGAGTTGTTTTTATCTACAATGATTGAAGCCCAAGCTTGGATCTTTCCTTACTGAATAACTTTCTGGTTGTTATAAAAATTGTGAGAATTTCCTACGCTTAGCTATTCACAGCTTGGGAGCTTTCATGTGAATATCAAGCTCTTTCACACAAATTTCTGCCTCCTAGTTCTATTTTCACTCACATTCCAAATGCCACAATATTATAATAATAACTGCAATATTTTCACTGATTGTCATATTCATCTTGTATATTGACTAATCTTTGTGACCCAGTGTAAATCTCCAAAGACTCACTTTTCTGTTTGCTATTAATATAGCAGACTTGACACACATGATAAGGAATGGTTTGCTTCAGCAGGAATTTCGTATATGTACCAAAAATATCAGGTTTTAGTGTATTTAAGTGTAAGAAAGTAGCAACACCACCACAGCCAGCAAATCATATTTGCTTTCCCATTATTATTAATGCTGACATTAACTTCGGTGATGTTAGATTCAATTCACGGACAGGTAATGGAAAGTAATATCCTTTGTTGGATATTATGATTTTATGAAATAGAAAACTCTTTTCCAAGACCTGACTTAGTTGAAACTGGGTTTCTTAATGCTGTGGAGAAGCTATTTACAATTTTCAGATTTATACCAGTTTCAATAAGATCAGAATTAGACTGATAAAGTCAAAAGGGTTCTTTAAAACTGGTAACGATGACCAGTGAAGGCTATAACACAGGACTTACCCATGTGATTCCATTGGCTGGGCAATAATGAGGAATAACATCAAAATGGACAGATATCTAGATAAATTCGTGAGCTTTAAAATTTCAAGTGAAATGTAAGCTGGTTAGTAATTTCCAGAGAAAAGTAAAAAATTGTCCTGCACAATCTTCCTCTTGAAAAAAATATCTAATTTAGAACCTGAATCTTATTTACAATGTTTCATACCTGCATTATGTGAAAATTGTCTCATAATGTTGAACCCACTCACTTTTTGGAAGTCAAAAGGTCTAGTCAGTTGAGGGAAAAATTGTAAATTTGCTTCTAAATGTGAAACATTGTATTTTCCAATGAATTTAGCAGTATGCCACCAAGCATGCCTCTTCATTTGTCCTTTGAAAGCTTGCAGGTTTTCATTTGGCTTTTATGCAGAGCTGATGTGAGTTTCAGCACAGTGGCTGATCTGAGGCAGTTATCTCTCCTCAAGTATAAATTAGCATAGGTCCAGTATAAATATTGTTTTGGAGTTCAAGAAAATCAAAGAACAGTAAACATTATATATTCTTGACATTTGCATACAGATGTCTTTACTCCCCCTCCAGAACTAAGGTAATTTTTCATAGAAATTTCTTAAAGATGGTTTTACTGCCCATTTTGCTTTCTCTGAGAACCTGCTTTCAGATATTCTCCTTATAATACATACAACAGAAATTATTAATTAAAAAAAAAACAACCCAAAAGAGCCAGAAAATGTATCATTAAAGCTCATTGAAGCTTACTTCCAGCTCTGACAATCAAAAAAAAAAAAAAATGTAGCTATGAGTGTATTTAATACAGTTGTTTTAAATTAGGGAGACTATGGAGATAAAGGTGATCCAGGGAGCAAAGGTGCCAAAGGAGAGATTGGAGACCCAGGACCTCCAGGGCCAAAGGTAAAACACATTTTCATGTTACTTAAATTTACAGAGTAGAAACTAGTCAAATTTGGCTTTTGTTAAGTATCTCACTCTACACATTTCCAGGGATCCGGGGGAAGAAAAGGTGAACCTGGTCTTTCGGTAAGTAGGTAAATAAATTATTTGAAGCAATAGTAGTTTATCTGGGAAAATTATTTAAACGTTATGTGATCTTACACAAGGCTACTTATGAGATATTGCACTGCCTGCATTTTTCTAAATAAATATTTCAGCATTCTTAACTCTGAAACACACAACTCTTTTTCAGAGAGAAGATGTTATCAGACTTATCAATGAAATATGTGGTAAGCATTCCAGTATGGAAAAAAAATAGTTCTGATAAAACACAGTGAATTTATATTGACTGACTGGATTTTTCCTCTGCATGTTTGTGTGTCAGGATACCACTGATATGAAAACAATGCTCACTATGTTGCCAGAACTATACCTGAAGTAATTTGGTCCAGCTCTGTTTCTGTGATCAGTACCAGTAACTAGAAATTAATTCATTAACTGAGTTTTAACTGTCTAAGTCTAATGTATGAGTTCAATTCATTTTTTGAAGGTAGTTCCTCATAAAATGTCTGAAATGGTTATTCTTCTAGGTTGTGGTATCAAATGTAGAACAACGCCACTGGAACTAGTATTTGTCATTGACAGCTCAGAAAGTGTTGGACCAGATAACTTCAACATTATCAAAACCTTTATGAAAACATTCATTGACAAGGTTTCGGCCAACCATGTTACAACTCGTATTGGCATTATCAACTTCAGCCACAAAGTGGAGCTGGTGTCTTCTCTGAAGCAATACACAAGCAAAGAGTACCTGAAATCAGCTGTTGACAAGATGCCCTACTTAGGAGAAGGCACGTACACAGCTTCTGCTATCCAAGAAGCCATCCGCTTATTCCAGGCAGCGCGCCCGGCAGTAAGGAAGGTGGCTGTTGTAATAACGGATGGACAGGCAGACAGTCGTGATAAAATACAGCTGGACACTATAGTAAGAAAGGCCCATGCTACAAATATTGAGATATTTGTCATTGGGATTGTACAAAGGACTGATCCTCATTATGATGACTTCCTGAAAGAAATGCAGCTCATTGCAACAGACCCTGATGAAGAACATGTGTACCAGATAGATGACTTCATAACACTTTCAGGTAAAAGAAACTGTTTCAGTAAGAGGAAACTGGAAATAAGCATGTAAGGGAGTTTGGCTTCTCCCATGGCCAGGCAAGGCAGCCTGCTGAGTGGCAGCTTTTATTTCTTTTTTGGATAAAGCTCGCTCTTGTTTCACATCATCTTTGGCCAAATCAAGCCTTTGCCAAATTTTTTACCTCTTGCAGAAGCAATAAACCAGGTCTTCTTTGGGATACTCCTCTTTTGTGAGAGATTGCATCAGCCTTCCTTCACAGTCCTGTTGTGCTTGGCCATAGTTTCATCCTAGAGAGATGCAGGTTTCCTTTCACTTTGACGTAACATCTCAAACTCTCTCTCTCTTTCTTTAGGGTCCTGTGAGTCTTGGAATCCTTCCACTTTCTCTTACAAGGACTCCTTTTTTTTTTTTTTTTCCTGAAAGCCATAAGGAAACCTGTGCTTTCACCCTAATTTCAGGGGAAAAAATGGTGGAGCCACAAACAAAGGGAATGGGATATGATAGACATGATATATTTTAATGTATGTGGCTTGAAAAATATCTGTGGCTATGGGTGAAATCAGAAGAAAATCCAGAGGAAATCTATAATGACCCATTAAAAAAAGAGGCACATTGATCTAGACTAACTGTAGACCAGCCTGTACTTTTCCTGAGCATAAACTTATTTTGCTATGCTGAGATTGTGAATGAAGTTAAGTCTAGATTGAAAGCATTAAGAAGAATCCAGCTAAGGTCTGGTTCCCGCTGGGATTAAATTTAAGGCTTTGACTCAGTCTCCGGCATTCAGCTTAAAAATATTCTCAGTCCCTGGTGTTTTTTGGTTTTACAAATAAGTAGAAAACTGTTGCCCAGTTTTTCTTTTTCTTTCTTATGTAAACACTTCATTTCCTTCACCCTCATTTTTTTTGACTGTTATTCTCTTTTCTGCTATGACTTCTACTTCCTAGAGGGACTTGATATTTTTATCTGTTTTTTCTTAAAAGAACAACATGGCACTAAAATAAAATCATTCAGAGGCTGTGTTACTTTATTACTTATTATTTGCATTTTGACATAACTACAGAAGACGGTCTTTCACAAGTCACTGGAATTAAAAGTTTAGGGCTAAAAAGAAAGTTTAGGGCTAAAACTGCACTAAAAGCTTGTTCTGAATCATTGTGAGTTCTTTTCATTACCCTTTAAAAATGTTATTATTTCATTGATCTTTTCAGTTCTTGAAAATAAACTGATCACAAAAATCTGCGAGAACGAGTCTGCAGTGTACACCAGAGAATACAATATTTTATCTCCTTCTCCAAGTCTGGAATCTGAAATTGCCAGGAAAGATGCTAATAGTCTGTTACCTAAAATGACCACTTCCGAGACTGATGTTCTTCCTACAGAAGGAATTAGTAACCCAGTGAGTAAACAAGTAACAGTTGTCAAATGTTTTTAAAGTATGTCTTTATTTGAATTAGAATATTTTGCCATCTTTCTTTCACCATTCACCTTTTAATATGCAAATAACATGTCATTTGACCACACCAAAGTGTTTGAAAAAATCTTTTAAAGTTAGATTGAACTTATTTGTTGAGAACAAATGTTTACAAAAGAAACAGGGCAATACTGCCTCTCAATTGCAATAAATGCTGAGAGTCCTCACCTTTTTTTTGTAGGTCTTATTAATCTTAGAAGTGAGTTAAAACTCTTACATTTCTATTGTGGCAGGTGCACAGTAGATAAGACATTTATTTATGTGCAAGCTGATTGTTAGTATAATGCTTCTTGTCGTGGTCACACACTTTCCAGGTTGATCCCAGCCATATTTCCAAGTTATTAAGCCTTTGGTGTTGTTTCACTTTCCACATTGGGCTGTACTTCTAGGACTCCTTATTTGTTATTCTTTGTTCTCCAGCTTTAAATTTCTCCTGACCTGCACTGAGGTTCTTCTCTCCAAAACAGTGCTGCTGCACAGACAGACAGGACAGGGAGGGCTTTCATGCAATAGATGATATTTTCTGCAGGTGTGTATCTCCTTAGGTCCCTTATTAGGTCTCCGGTGTTTTTCAGCCACTGTTGGAGCATCGGATGAGGATATTTGTCAACTCTTTAGGGCATTTTTATTGCTTTGCCTAAAATAGTTGATAAAAACTTGGAGCTTTACAAAATGAGCTTTGCTTGCCCTTATAACCAGATGGATTGAAATATATGATGTACAAACCTCTGTAGCTGCATGGAATGGATGTAGCAGACCATGATACTGGTATTCAAATATTAATTGAATACAGATTACAGATAATTAAATATTACTGACTTACTGCGGAGGAGCCAATGGATTATCCACTATTAATCCTTGTAGTATTGTTTATATAATATCATTCATAATTAAATAGTTCACTTTCAAAATCTAGGTTAATTTCCAAGAATAAGAGCTCCTTTGGTAACTGTGATTAATTTAGGTTTTGGGCTTGTAATACATCTAGACAGATCTGTGAGACACTGAGGGTCAGTTTTGACATTATTAAGAAAAATAAATGTTAACCTAGATAGATGCTGATTTTATAGAACACGTGATAAGAATAAAAAAGGATTTTTAAGTAGGTTCTTAGATAGATAGGATTAGATGCTCACACACTTGGTTCTGGCTGACTATTGTTATAGATAAATCTTCAAACTGTTGAATTACTACCATAAATAAGCACAGTCTTTTTGTAGACCTAGAGAAGAAATGCAAAATTCAAAGGAGTGGATGAATTGTCTGCACCTTTACATTTCACCTGGACTAAGTTCCAATCACTCTGAAGAGTTTTCTTAAATTGGCTTTGTCAGTGGTGGCCTGTAAATGGGAAGATATTGAATAGTATCAAATTCCTTTCTGTTCTCAGTAGGTAATCAATGTCTGATTAAGGCAGTTGTTTGTACTATACAGTACTAAGGACCTTGCAAATCTTCTTGAATATACTAAAATATTAGGCAAATCTTTAGATAATAGTTGCAATTTGAAGAGCAGGGTTGACTGCTTAACACATCTATCAAGGTGAATTCTAAAATTCTAATGATTAGCAACTGGCTGTTAACCAGAAATAGGACAGATTGAAGATGTCAGATCATGCCCAATGAGTGTACTAGATGTTAAGCAGCAGTGACTTACCCAAAAATTCCTCCCATTTTTTGTTCTATTTGTATTGCAGACTAAGTAGTAACTGGAATTTAACTTAAATGGAATGAATTCAGCTTAGTGGCTAAATCAGAGGCATTACTTTGCCTTTTCATTATGCTCTCATGATCAGAAAATTATGGCTCCATACTAAATAATCACAGTAAATAATCTGCTTTTAATAGTGTTTTTTCACACATTGCTTAGCAAAAGTTTCCTGCATAATTCTATCCATTTTTTTTTTGTCATAGCATCTGTGCCCAGACAGAATTTTAAGATTTTGACTCCTTTTGCAGCATAGTCCATTGCAATCCAGACACAGTGAGTCTCTGCCATCTGCTCAGGTCCACAATGTGACCACCTCTCCTCAAAGAGAATTGATACTTTCCCCAGTTTATAACATGTCTGAAATCAGACCCCTGAGTCCAGTTGTCAATCCTTTCATTGGTGGAACTGCTACTGAAGATCACCCACCAGCTGCGTGGCAAACAGAGGTAGCAAGAACCCAAAAAAGTGAGTAACAAATACTGTCTGCAGGTTCCGGGTAGCAAGTCTGTACCAAAAAAAAAAGATGTGTACCTTTTCCCTCTGAATTTAAAACCCCACTCTCTCTTCCAATATAATTTAGATTTTATTACTTTTTGTATTTCTGGGTGCTCTGTCTACAGATATCACACACAGTCAGAGACAGATTTTTGGACTCAGATGATACCCTTGTGTACCAACTGCATGCTTAGGTATTTAAATAGCGGCTTGATTCTTGCATAGGACTTAGCAGGCTTGCTTCCAACTAATCCTGAATTTTTTTAAGCCTGCTCAGGTAAGTCATTAATGGAAGTGGAATTTGGCCAGGCACTACAAGAAAGAAAACAAAAGGGGTGCTTTTCTTACTGAAGGAGGCACTTCTAAGATAACATAACTTAAACTAACTTTTGCTGATGTACTTTCAGATCCAAGGTGCTTGGAACCTATGAAACCAGGAGATTGTTGGAACTACGTGGTGAAATGGTATTATGACAAGGATGGCAATTCTTGTGGCCAGTTCTGGTATGGAGGCTGTAATGGTACCAACAATAGATTTGAAACTGAAAAAGAATGTCGAGAAACCTGTATTGATTGATGAATAAGTAAGTTGTCTCCTTCTGGTTCTCCTTCAATCACCTCTTTTCAAGCTTATGTTTTATTTTACATTAATCAAAATTCAGTTTTCCTTTTCAACTCATAGCCTATGCAGTCAATATCACAAGGTCCTTCTGCAATTTCTTGCAGTCATTCCTTTTCTTTACTACTTTACTGCTGGTACTTAACTACTTTAGAGGAACACTATATTGCCACCAACTCCAACTTTGTCACCTCCCTATTTACTCCCTTCTCTAGACCACTTGTCTTGAGTATGCCACAGGCTGTGGCATCCATCTTTCAGTGACATCTCTGCACTGACTCTTTATCCCATTTTTTTGTTTTATTCTTTTCACAACTTATAAGGTTGTCCATCTCAAATCTATGACTTTCCTTTGGGGAGGGACCTTACATTTTGGAAATCCAGTCAGACTATATTGGCTGTCTTAGATCCATATGCTTAGTGCGCAATGGCCTTCAGAGAGGTTTCTTATCAGTAGTGCATAACTGCCTTTACAAAAGCCATATAACTCATCCCAAATAACTTGCATTAAATACTCGATTTCAACTTTCAGTATAGGAAAATTTTATTGAGCTGCAGAGCGTGTTTTTCAAAACTTTTTAGGAAAATGAAACAATTTCTTATTTGTTCTAGAAATTACTTCTGTTGGGAACTTTTGAAGCTGGAAGTTCATGTGTACTGAGGAAGAACTGACTGAGAAGAATCCAAAGTAATGTGTTAGCTTGAAATTATTACTGCTGAACTTTATTGCTTTCCCCACTACTGTCTGCACATTAACCAGATTCCTGCATAATGTATGTTAACTGCAACACCATAGCAATAACTTGAAGTCACACATACATACACACAGGGACCTTTTCCCTCTGAATTTACAGTAACTTGATACTACTACACATGGGAATAATGAGATTCAGTTTTAGGATTAAAATGTCAAAAGTGTTTACACTTGGTTTTTAATGACCAAGATCTCTTAGTCTCATGGAAGAATAAAATATGCTCTAGATTTAAACAATAGTAAGTAGTTCCTGAAATTAGCACTCTTAATACAGCATTTAGAGACATAAATAAAGATGTCCATTGATTAGAGTCCTTCTTTGGAATGTAAGTAACATAGCTATGGGTAATTAGAGAGGGTTTTTTTTCCATTATTAATGCACACTTGGATTAACATCAATATAATAGTTTCAATTATAAAGATTGGACTTTCATTTAGAATTACATTAAAAACTGGGTTCTTCATGTCCTTTAGGCTAGTCAGTATATTTCAATATCTCAGGGCCTCTGGGTTAAAAAAAAAGAATTATTTCACTCTAATACTCTAATATATGCTACTAAACTAAAAAAGGGAAAAGCACTGAAAGATGTATATTAATGTTTACTTATATCCTTTCTACTTTTAGCTATAACCCTATATGAGCGCATTGTTAAAACTGAAAATGACAAGTGTGATTAAATTGGGAAGTAATACCTGATAAAGAGTCAAGCATCATTATTTCCTTGTAAACGAAAGAATAGAATCTACACAGGCAGTATAGACAACACTTGATATGTTCAAACACTTACTTGCACAATTTGTAAATAAATGATAGGATGTACTTTGCAAAATGAACTTGTTTTGCAGCAAATAGGATACAAACCTAATTCTGTGGAAAGCTGTGCTTGAAGTAGAGTTTAGAATTCTTAATTTTTTCCCAAAAATATGGCCTTTTAGATAAGTTTCAAGTTAGAAATTTAAAAAACTGAGTGCAGCCCCAGAAAACATCCTATTCTTATACTCAGAACTAAAATGATGATAATATACTCATAATAACATGATGATCACTCAAAAAACCTCCAAGGGCACAATTAATTTCTGTGTGACATGGAACAGTAAAACTGAAAGATATTACCTTGTACTATGCATACTATGAAGATCCCCTTAATCCTACCAGGAACATTTGACATTTAGCTGCACCTGGAAACTCACAGCAGCAAAGCCCACTGGAATTGCAAGAGAGACTAGGAATCTGCAAGATCTTTCAAAACTGTTCTAATCTTGCATGCTTGGGCAGTTGCTTCAAGGATGGAATTAGCTGTGTGTTCAGCTCCAGATCTCCAGACAGAGATATACATCTGTCTAAGAAATACTGGGAATAATGAGTTCGGGAATAAATATAAAGATGTAGGTGATGGGTTTGCAATATCTTCTGTAATGTTTAATGAAAACCTTCCTGGTAAAGCTGACAAACTTTAGTAAGTGCAAATAGTGACGTCATTTGTTACTTAACAAGGGTATAAAACAAGCAGTTACTCTTTAACATGCATACAAGGACTTGTTCTAATGCAGTTAAACCAGTGTTATACAAAAGACCACTGCTTTATTTTCCACTTTTGTGTAGAGTTGACTAAACCTTTTGTAGCAAAGAGGGAAAAGTGAAGGCTATAAGGTTGTTTTGAAAGTTGTATGCTGTTCAGATTATCTTGAAATGAACATCCTTTTCTGTTCAGGTCTTTCTGTGTATCTCCAGACTGCAAACTCTGAATATATGCTCTGATATTTATAAAACCATGGAAAAGCACATAAGTCCCTCCTGGAAGGACTCTTCTCTAAATCTGCATCAGTAGTGACTGGCAACATTGGCTCCCATGTCTCCTCACCCAGCTCTGCCTTCCCAAGGGTGTCATGGGGCAATAAACCAGGAGAGGGCCCTGCTTGCCAAACATCCACTGTTTTATTCCCGACTAGTGTAAAATCATACAAGATCCTTCCTGAGAGAATTACAGTTTTCACAGGCAAACAAACCCTTTATTTTTGTCATGAGCAAATTTTAAAAGCTGGAATAGTTTAATCCTTAAATCCTTAAATCTTCTGCTAGACCAGGTCAAATGCTATAAACCATAAAAGCTAAGAGTAGTGAATAACAGACTTTTCTATAGAACTGATCATTATAAGATAAATTCTTTTTCTGACATCTTTGATTCAGATAAAGACTAAAATAGTGTTTAATTTGCTCAGCATAGAACAGCATCAGCTTTTCACTTTGAGAAGCTCTACCACTCTCTTGTTCACAACTATCAAACAGAATTAATCTTTTGCCTTAACCCAGTTCACTCACTGTCTGTCCCTAACACTCACTCAGACATTAATAACACTGCCTCTGTATTGACCATCCTGCTGTCTGCTGTCTGAAACTCCTGTTTCTTTTGCATCTTCAAATTTCCTCTCTGTTACCCTAAATTGACTGAAGATATGCAACATTTCCTGCACTGCAGTTTTGAACATACTTGGAAAACTGATTGACATGTTTCCTCATTTGGAAGCTGCCATCAAAGACATTCCCTGGAGGTAAAAATGGAAAGAAAAAGAAAATAAAGAAGAAGAGAAAGATGAATTAAAAATTATGCTATTGATAGCATGGCTGAGACCAAAATCCATATTTGTAGAGAAACATTTTATGGATAGTATAGATTTGGTGCCACATTCCCACACTCCTTTT
This sequence comes from Ploceus nigricollis, assembly GCA_013399945.1. Lineage (NCBI taxonomy): Eukaryota > Metazoa > Chordata > Aves > Passeriformes > Ploceidae > Ploceus > Ploceus nigricollis. The sequence goes on from VXBC01024469.1 coordinate 3,064,151, forward strand.
CTTTGGTTGCTTCCTGAACTCCTTTGATACCATCTGTACATACAGAACACCCTTCCCAAAGCTTGCAAGGGCATCACAGCACAGTTACAAACATGTTCTTGTAGGTAACCTGTAACCAGATGATTCTTTTTTATTAACAAAACAAATAACTACTCCTCCTCCTCCACCCCTCAGTGAAAGGGCCAAAACATTAGTGGGCAGTTGTGTGGCCTGGGACACCCCAGCTCTACCAGCAAGTAGAGCAATTTTTTTGCTGACACATGAGAAACTATAGGTTCAGCACTGAGATCTTAGACATTACTGTTATTCCTCCTGCAGCTTCTTATCAATCATTCTTTAGAATAATTTTTGTCTCCCTAAGCTGACATTTTACCTTCCCAGTTGTAGAACTCTTCCAGGTGCTGCTGAAGCCAATCTGCAGCAGATCAAGGTTTTGAAATTCCACAGGCAAATGTAAACAGACATCTCAGCTGCCATACTTGGTAGATAGACAACGAAATTTGAATTATAAATTATATTTAGTTACTAGATTTTTTTTGCTTCAGTCTACCTTAAATATAAGGGTCTTTACTTCCAGGAGTATTATTATATCTTTTCGTGAGACAAAATCAGTTCTAAGCTTCAGAGATAAGTGAAGCTCAAACTTTGAGCCAAATGCTACTGAACTGTGAGGTTCTTTCCTAACCAGGAATATATAGAATTCAGCCAAATGGGTAAGGCTCTAAAACATAATCCATAAAGATTTTCTATTTTAGCATTCTAATGTGTGTAAGACCTATTTTAGAGCAATTTGTAAGACAAAAGAAGGAGAGCCCATTGTCCCACAATCCCTGCTTTTAGCAGCTGTAACCTCCCTACACATGGACAGGGAGGGAGAAGGGAGATTTTTTGCATTTCATTAGTTTGGCAAAAGGGATCACCAACATCTGGCATGGTTAACCCTGGGACACAAAGAAATCATTTCTTATTATAAAAAGAGTGGTCAATAAGTGCTTTGACAAGAATAAATCTGGCAAGCACAAGCTCAACATGTGAGTAAAACCCCCAAAGAGTTTTGGATTAGCTTTAAAATAACTCAGCTAATCCCAAATGCTGCTGGAATTGACTGGTGCTCCTATCTCAGCAGCTTAAAGCTTTCAGGACACTTAAAAAAACCTGCCAGAGCAGTAAAAAAATTATCAACAAATCAGAAAGGCCCCCAGGATGTGCCTTCAGAAACAGAGGTTGGCAAGAGGGGCTGCAGGGGAGAGAGAAGCTCAGCACTGGAGAGCATGAAGGATTTCAGGGATTTTGTGGCCTGGTTGCTGCCTGCTGCTCCTGGGGTGCCTTGGGCTGGCTGAGCACACAGGCATGGGTGTGGGGATTGAGACTGGGGACAGATTTTTCCATGGAAAGCAAATAGCTAGTAATTCTTCTGAATTACATTCATGACATAATTGGCAATTTCAGCTACTTCTTACTTCATTCAGGGCAACTCCCTAGTGCATCATGTTTTCTCAAAGGATAGTTTCTATCAGTCTTAACTACATTGTAAATTAATAGGTAAGATATATTTCTGCTGACCAGAGAGGCAGTATTTTCAAATTAATTAACACATAATGAGATCACATATAAAATCTGGGTTTGAAGATTAATATTTTCATTTCAAGCTCCCTCAGAGAACTATGACTGGATGTTTTTAGTCTGCACATCATGTAACTGAATAGAGCATAAGTGACTTGAGGGAAAGGCTGCCAAAATACACAGTATCTGTAATAACTGGAAAGTATACTGATGAAGGCAGTGCTGGAGGCAGCACCATGTTCTGCCTGAAGGGAACAGACATGTTTCCAAGTAGAAATCTTCCATTCTTTTTCCATGTGAACCATACAATATAGTCAATCAAAAGTCACAGTACTTGCTGGACATTCTAGAGGATACAAGTGAACGTGTCTGAGTGAAAACCATCCTTTGAGCAGAGTTGTTGAGAATTTAGCAGTCATATGTCAGGCTTTTTTGAGATTTTTTTACAGTCTCAGTGGTGTGTCTGATTTGTTTACAGTTCATAAGCTGGTTGAAGCTCTTTCCTTTTTAAGAGGAGAAAATCATCCAACATAGGTCCCACCAAATAAGTTATAGGTTATCATGGAGTAAGGGTGTTGTACTGGTCCTCAAGTCAAGCATAACAGAACTTGTTGTGTCAGCAAGAAGATATCCCAGCATCTTAAATGATGCAGCTGCAGTACAGGGCCCCAAGGACCACAGTGTTATCCTGCAGTGCCACCAGGAGGAAAACAACAAGATGCCTCTGTAAAACAAACAGCGAGACATCAACAGGTTTTTAGAAGGAATATCAAAGTAACAGCTTCCAAAACTCAGCTCAGCAGAAGAAGCTGCCTAAATTGCCTATTAATTCATCTCACAACTTACATTTTCTACAGGCCACTGTAGCTGCTCCTTGGTCTCCTTGGAAAATTTGTAAGTTGTCTTAAAACTGGCTTAACCTGAACATTATGTAAACAGGATGTTCCACAAACCAGATTCTGAGCATTGCAGGGCCAAGGTACTCACACTAAGCAGGAGCACAGCTGTAAAAAGGGCTTGTATGCACTGTACTATAGTGTGAAAGCCAAAGAGCAACACACCCCATAATCACATTGTGAAGCCCTTGCAGGACCCCCCTCCATCTATAACCATTGCAATACTGCTGAATCTGGCAAATCAAGAAAAAAATTCTAACAGTCAGTCAATAAATAAAAAGTGAAGGGCTCCAGAGCTCATGAGCTGGTGTCCAAGGTGGTGCAGGAGGTTTGAAACAGGAGTAAAGATTTCAGACTCTGCTTTTGAGTTGTGCCTTGCTACACCCAGCATGGCCCAGCCTGGGACACAGGCTGAAACCTGCCCCTCCAGTCAGCTCAAAATAGCCATGGCCCAACACACCCATTCTCTGCAAAGCTTTCTGATGTTACAGCCCTGAGACCAAGGCTTCATTCAGAACATCATTTCACTAAACCCCTCTCTTTTTTTTTCTTTTTAATTGGTATATTTTGCACAGGGAAATATTTTTACTTTTATTTATCATAGACTTTTTTCTGTAGCATCTTGTTCTGTAATAGGAGCCCACTCCAGCACTACCTCTTAATCACACAGCTACAATGGGAGAGGGCAGTATTATTATCAGATCTGGAAGTTATTTGTGATATAAAATTCATTCAAACAGTTGCATCAGGTCATTCTTACCCTCAGGTGTATGTTGACTTCTCACACTTTTGACATGCTAGTAGCACTCCTTGGTCTCCAGCTTCTTCATGAGGTGCAAAGGGGTAGACACTGATCTTCTCTGTGGTGACCAGTGATCCCAGCACCCAAGGGTGCTGGAAGTTGTGTCAGGGGAGGTTTAGGTTGGATATTAGGAAAAGGTTCTTCACCCAGAGGGTGGTTGGGACTTTGTTGGGGTTAGACTTTGATCCTTGTGGATCCCTGCCAACTCAGGATATTCTGTTAATCTGTGATCTCCACCTCCTCTCAGGCAGTCTACTTGCCAGCTGGTTACCACAGGGTAGCAAGCATTTATTTGGACATTTCCTCCTGTGGGTCTCAACATACAGTTTTTGGATGCTGGCTGTGTTTAACTGTGCTTTCTTTAACCAGCTTGTTTCCTGCTCTAATACTGAGCAGATGTATTTGTGAAACAGCAGTGAAATGCTAAATATCAGCATAATGCTGAACTGAACATCAAGAGAAAGTGTTTCCTGCCTTGTTGCATTTGTTTCCTGGTCTTTATGCGTGCGCTTTTTAAGAATTGCAAATAATTCGTAAGCACTGGGCTTAAGTTATGCACAGGTGCTACAAGCAGCACTGGCCCCACATTATTACTTAAAAATCTTCCTGTTCTCACATTGCCTATAATCATAATTTCTAACAGCAGCTACCTCCTGGCTGTCAGAGATTAAAAGCTTTTGTAACAGAAAAAGGAACTGTACCAATACCAGGGTTACCCGAGGAAATGCAAGATCATCAATCAGCAAGCAATAGGCATGGTGATTTTACAGGGACAGAGAAAAGGACTTTTAGACCCATAAACCCCAGTGTGCATTAACCAGGGCACAACACTGGAAGGAGGGCAAACTCATCTTGTAGTTAGTCATGCAATCTAACCAAACAAATCCTTTCCTACATGATGGAAATTGCACAGACACAAAAGATAGTTTAACCACCCTTCTATAATATGGGACTATAAAGAGATGCTTAGTGTAGTGCTACTCAGAATAATAAGCAGAACTTTCACAATACCACTGTTGCTCTGGAAGGAAAGGGAGATCATGAAGACTCAAAGGGTGAGATGGGCACGATCCAGCACTGCTGATGGTCAGGCAGGGGCTCTGTGGGCTGCAGAAGGGAGCTGAATGCAAAGCAGCAGCAGGGACTAACAAAAAAAAGACATGGAGAAGCTGAAGGTAAAACATGGAGATGAAAAACATGTGCAAAGCTGACAAGACATTTTTAGGATTGTAGGATAATTCAGGTAGGAAAAGACCACCGAAATCATCCAGTCCATTCAGGATTCCCTCTCAAAGGAGAGTCAACTACAAGGTCAGTTTGCATTACTCAAGGTTCTATACTCCTGCACACAGGCAAAGATCCTAGGGAAGTGAGTCTCATCCTCAAACCTGACCCTCTTGAATAGTCCAAAGCTCCCAAGGGCAGCTGGGGGGAGAGGTCAGGCAGGTATTAAATACAGAATGTGCTGACTGGCAGCAGGAAGCAAGAAGCTGTGCAAAAAACCCACTGTGAAGGTGTTCCCTTGATGAGGTGCTCCTGCTGAAACATTTTGGAGTTCAGCCATCCAAACACATTACAAAAGAATAAAATCAAAAGGGATTGTCCTCTCTTTTTAGAGAGGACAATCTTTTTAGTTATTTTAGAGTCACTCCACTACTGACTGATAACTAGCATGGGACATGCACATTCCTCAAACAAGCATTTTCTTAGCTTATGCTCATCTTAGAAACAATACTCCTGCACACACAGTTATATATTTAAAAGTCAAAGGACTAGGTGGTCCAGCTGAACATGTGTAATTAACCTTTGTTTAACTGCAAAAGCCATAGGAAACCTCCTAATGTTTTTGGTTCATTTATATGCTGCAACAGCTTTCTCAGTCTCTCCTGGGCTCAGACATCTAGCCCACAAATATGTGTGGCTAATAGGACACAGCAAATTTTTTCCAACCATTCTTTCATGGTTTTTTTTTTCATACTGTTAAACATTTGTAATAGTTTCCTCATTTTGCCCTGATGTGAGGAATAAAATTCCTAGATGCTACATGTAAGAGAAACTCACACTCCGTCCACATCTTTGAGGCTTACAGGGACTGAGAGTTCAGGGTGGCAGCTCACCACCAGTACCTATGGATCTTTTAGAAAGTTTTTGCTTTTAAAATATGCATAAAATCTACAACTCTGACTCACAAAATGAAACAAACAAAAAATAATTCAGCAACACTGAAACTGTTTGCTGCAAAGACCAGATCAAACCAGAGAGCCACCACACATCTGTAAGGCTCTGGCTCTCAGTTGGTATTGCTGACACTCCTTGAACAAGAAGCGCTGGCCATCACATGGACTGGCACAACTGGGAATTTTGTGCAATTACAATAGGTTTATATGAAATAATCAAGGCTCTGTGAATCTAACTTATTCTCCTGGAGAAAGTACTAGTAGTTGTACAATTACTAATGAGACTCAAATGTTACTTTTGTATAGTTTTAAAGCAAGAAGATAGAGCTGATGCATGAGACTTCTCCCACTGGGAACAGTACCAATTTGTGCATATTCAGATCTACATTTGATAAGACAACTTCTATGTTTGAGAAGACAATTTCTGCATTTAGACATCATGAAGCTTACCCAAAAAGAAGACATGTCCAGTGTCTTTTGGGAAATATTTCCTTCAATGAGTCTGAACAAGATATATGAAATGCAGCTCTGGAAGCTGGCAAAGATAAAGTGCATAGAGCCCAAGCTGGCCAACAGGGAAATAGTTTAAAAGCAGGATGCTGTTGATTAGACTGACAAATGATGTTTTAATCTGGGTAAACAGACACCGCCTATTCTCTGCAAAAAAAAACCTGAGTAACATTGGTCAGGAATAGGAACAAAGGCTTCATTGTCCCCAGGGAAGCACTGCCAGCTTCTGAACAGCAGTTTGCTTTTCTAAATGATGTTTGAAAATTTGGTTTAGACACGATTACCCTACCTGTCCCTGAAACATTTACCATATTTCAGCTATGATTTCAACAGATCCTACAGTGGATTATGTGAAACCTGCTGTTTTCAATGCTAAATGGTCAAATGCTGGTGAAGCACTCTCCTGTGCCGGGAAAAATTTCAGACCCTCAGGTGTGATTTTCATTTGATTTAGGATTAATCCCTGCAGAGTGTTCATCTGGATTACAAATCTAGGAAGGATATAGGCTCCAGTTTACAGCCACATCCTCCACTTGAGAAATAGTCGGAGAACAGTCATTTAACAGTACTCCCACATTTAGAGTAACTAGATTGACTAAAACATGCATTAAAAACAATTAATTAGAGACATATCTATTTGTTTTGACTTCTGCCAAGTACTCACTTGGCCCTAAGTTAACATTTATGTTAAATCTTATGCTCTCCATCTCCAGGGGCAGGAAGCAGGAAGCCAGCACTTAATAGCACAACATTTGAGTGATTCCCAGTTAAGAACTCATGTGGGACAGTGAAAGAAAAAACCCAACGAAAAACATAGTCCAAGGTTTTAAAGGTGCACGGTACTAATGCACATTAATTCCTAAGTCTTTTTTATCAGTTCTTTAACAGAGGAGGAAGAGTCAAAACCTTGACTCCCTGAGACCATGCAGGATCCAGCTCTACTGGGGAACACTGAAAGCACAGAGTGGAACTGGGAAGTAGCAGCACGAGAAGGCTGATATGGTTCTTTAGGTGACTGAAGCTATTGACAAAGCTCCTTTCTTTGCAGTCACTTAGAATTTTATCCTAGGAGGGGAATGAGAAGGTGCTGAGGAGTTGCTGGAAGCCACGTTAGAAATTCAAAGAAGCAAACCAGCCTTTTTGACTTCAAGATGCCAAAGTGGTGGGTTCACAGACATCACAGTTCGCTGTTGTACAACTGAAGAACAGTACTGCAAACTTACATACCTACTCAAGTAAAGCAGAGTTTACATGAAATAAGTAAGCTGCTCACATCAACTTTTGATGTAACAAAAACTCCCGTGAAACTCCCATCTCTATTCAGATATGAATTTGAAACTATTGCCATGTAGTCATCTTTCTAAGACTGTTCACCTCTGTGCAGAAGTGAAAAATAAGATAGTGACTTCAGCAACGCTCAGAAAACAGTTGGAAAGCTCGTGTTCCTTTCCAGATAACATTGCTACAAATAATTCCCCCTTCTCAAGGAAAAGATTTTTCATGCTTCTTTAGCACAACTGGCAGCTGGAATCTCCAGCCAGTCCACCTGTCCATCCTACCAAACTGAGAAGTATTTTAAGCACTAAGTAATAAAACCTGGTTCCAAGTCTTGCTTTGGAAGTGATTGGCTTTAGGCTGACTTTAAAACTTGCTGTAAGTCAGTAAGTTTACTGCAGACAGGTCTGTCTGTGGGATCATACACGGCCTTCAGCTCCCGCTGGTACCGTGTACTCCTCAAACAGCACTTTGCAGATCAAGTGGTGCAACCATTGACAGAAAAAGGAAACTAAAAAGAAGGGGAAAAGACAGGAATGTTTAAAAGACAAATCACACCTCCAAAGAAGGGAACACCTAAACTGTGGCAAAAGAATTGACGCTTTCTTATCCCCACAGGTGTGTAACACAGAACTGAATGATGCTTTGGTCAGTACAGTGCAGACTCCAGAACTCGAGGCTTCAGCCTTCCTAAATAAAAGAAAGCTTACAGAAGAGCATTTTTGGGGGAGGAAGGAAAAAAGGGACTGTAGTATTGTCTTGTACTTGTCTTGTAGTATTGCAACAAAGGACGAGCATTATACACAATAGACCAGAGGGCTGAAGAAGTCAAAGAAGAGTTAAAAGGAGAGTGTGTGGGGCACAGCTCAAAACCACATCGGGTCTGAATTCCAGTGTTAACAAAAACAAACACAGAATTAACCTCCCTCCAACATTCTTTTTACTAACCAGTGACAAAAACATCTTTACAGTTTAATTTTATTGGCATTTTAAGAAGTCTTGAAGGACAATGTATTAGAAAGCTGAAAAAAATGAAGACTTCAGGCTACATTTCTGAATTAAATAACCACTTTTGCTTTAAAAATGCCAAATATCACCCTAACCTAGAAGTGAGATCCCACAATCCATCTGTTTTCCCAAGTCTGTCTTAAATTTCTGTACATGTGTAACAATGAAAACGTTCACTGCAGAGCTCTGATTTTCTCACTTACTTCTCATATAAGTCAGAAAAAGCTCCTCACCACCAAATTTCAGGAACCCATGGAAGGGCTTCATTAAGGTGAGACATTGTCAGAAAGGAAGAAAGGCTGCAAAACATTCAGGAGCAAGCACTGGAAGAGCAATACAGAGGCTTATCTTCCCTGCAGCTTAGAACAAACTTAGCAGTTCCTGGGTGTAAAATGTTTACTTACTTTTTAGTTGGCAGTAGTGCACAGAGAAGAGCTCTAGGAAAATTCCCTTGAGCAAGGGAAGCTTTCTGTGAGCTGGCTACGAGAGCTTACCGTCATTTATGGACGTTTCACTGTGCCTACAACTTCTGGTAATCAAATGGGTGAGTCTGTTATATATTAATACTAAAAAAAAAATCCAAAAAGCAAGCAAAGCAAACCCACACTTGTGAAACAGTTTTTCTCCAGTGTAGCAGCTGTAGCTTTTGCTTTGGTCCAGCATTTAGCATGGCCCTGCAATCTGCTGGATTCTGATCCTGACTATTTGTAAGTTACAGCAGCAGCACCACCACATAAAAGCATAACCTTCGCCTGAAACTTGACAGGAGCTTTTATGGTCTGTTCAATGGGCTCTTGTTCCCTTAAATAGCCCAGCTTTTGAGCTCAGTTAAACTGGTTGTCACCCATTTCCTGCACTTTCAAATGAAACAGTTAATTAATCCAGGTTAATAGTATTAGCAGGGTCTATTACAGTACTTAAGGTAATGACACACAGCTGTACTGTGCTTCTGCCAACACCTTGTCCAACAACCAGAGTTCCAGATGTGAAGACACCTCCCAGCTGTCCATGTGCCAGCATTTTTACTGCTGAATGCTCTTTTGCACAAACATTTAGGTTAGAAAGCACAACTTTTAAATTTTAACAGAGCTTCAGAAATAAGAGGTTCACTGAAAGAATAAACACTTTTTTTTTAAACAAGATGGTTATTTTTGGACAGTTTTGCTTTATTTCTAAGGTATCAGTTGTAGTCAGTTCACTAAAGAATCTGTAATAATATGGAGACACTGAAGAATCAGGACAATGCAGAAACAGCTGCCTGTTTGTGTGAATCTGGTACTAGCACTTAATCATTTTACACTTTAAAAATCTACTATCTTTGTTTTCTGGGTAGCTTGCTGTTTTGTTAATAGCATAAATATAGAATCATAACAAGTGAGAAAAGCTTTTTGAATTTCCTGTACCCACCCTAGAGAAAAAGTAAGAATATTTTTATTAGACTAAACTGTGCTGCTATGCAACACCACTAACATGCAGAAGGCATAAATGAAGACAGACATGAACTGTGTATGAGATAACTTATTTTATTTATTCAATTCTCAACTTAATTTTGATGCTAAAAATTGGTCAAAGGCACTTCAAAGAATGTATTTAAGAAACAAATCCTTATGGTGACCATTCCAGACAAATCACCAACTTTATCTGCCATTAGGAACACAACTACCTATAATTGCAAAGTGAAACATTCACAGGTTTTAAGTGGAGCATACTGTCCAGCAGCAATATTCAATTCTTTTAGACTATTAATAACATTTGTGGAGTATTTTAAATACAATATGGTAAAACAAAGCAAATTACACTTTTGGAGTTCCACAGAAGATTTCTTGACATAAAAAGGACAAAAACTGCCTTTCCCAGTGGTCCTGTATTGAGGCGTCTATTTTTATCTGTGCGTGCACTATCAGCATCAGTAAGAGGTACAGCAGACAAATAACCCACACTTTTCTGTCATACAAAGACAAAACACCCTGCTCAGATAACAAAGCATTTATAAGAGGTCTATCTGCTACTCAAATACTGACTTTTATATTTCTGCAAGCATAACAAATCAAATGGTAATAGCTGAAGAAAAAATGATTTTTAATATACACCCCTACAAAAGCAAAACAAAGAAAGTGTCTTTAAAGGCAAAAGTACTGTGAAAAGAGCTTCCACAGAATGAGAGATGGTACAAACATCACTAGCGTGTAACCCCTTAAATAACACAAATACAGACGCAAAAATTATTTGGGAGTGAAAGAAGATTAAAACTGGTCTTTTTCTGCAAACAAAGATTAATACTCTCCTCTGATTAAGACTAGCGATCAGAAAATAACTTCTGGCCATTGTCAATCTTTCTGAAGTGAAACCACATGAACCACTTTCTGAAGCGAAATCACATTTAACCACAAGGTTAAAATGCTACTCTGTCACACACAGGGACACTCCCACATCCACTGCCTAGTAATTTCAAGAAAATAGTTCAAAATTTTTAGATGGGCAATTTAAATCACTATGGTGCCAATGAAAGCTTTTAGGTTTTATAAAATTAAGAAACCTCTTTTAGAAACCAAAAGACAGAGAAATAATCTGCACGGCCTAAGTAAGCCCATATTGCTGTGCCTCAGGAAGTCTCTCCATCTGAAATACAGTCTCCCTGGGCTGCAAAAATTCTCAAACTCAATAAATACTTTCTCAAAGCACAAAGACCTGAGAGTGAAATAGCACACTACTAATATTAGTGTAATATTGTATGTGAAAATTATACTGTTCACATTCCAACCTTGTCCACCGAGGCTTCTGATGGCAGTGAGATAGAAACCAATTATTTCAGAGGTATCAGCTCATGGTTATGGCAATACAATTCAACAGAGAACAACAGGTCTCTGTTATAATCACAGAATGTAAAACCTGATACTTTTCTAGCTTGTCTGGAAAGAAAATAATTCTTTGCAGTGCTGTTATAAAGGCAAAAGAAATAGATTCAGAGGCCTATGCACAAGGACACTTTAAAACAAAGAACTGACATTTGGAGAAAAGGCTACTTATTTTTCCAGACAGGCCACCCATTTATCACAAGGTAGTATGTCTTTAGCCTTACTCCCTTCAGAAAGCGAATTTGCTCCTTTACTTTTCCAGTCTTTCTGCGGTCCTACACATTTTGTGGAAGGGGATATTCCCACTCTGCTCTGCTAAACGCACAAGCCTCATCTGGGCAGCCAATAAGAACTAGAACTGCTGCTGAGAAAAGGCTTCACCCTCAGCAGTGAACTGGTTTATCTTGTTATTCCAGCAAACAACCTGTGTGAAGCTCAAACATCCTGCTTCCTCCTGTCCACCTGAGACTTATGCTGGATGCAACTGGAAAGCCAGAGACAGGATAGTCAGGACAGTAAGGAACATGAAGAGGAAATGCTTCACAGGACAGCACAGGGCAAACATACGACACAAATCTGCGGAAAATATGCAGGATTAGTTCTGCCTGTTGTGGTAGAAAATCTTTAAATCCCCATGGATGAACTGAAGAAGAAAGCAGAAATAAAGGAACTGTACAGTAGCTCAACAGATCTTTTACATGGGCTGAATTTACAAAGAGATTAGGTTGGGATCTCAGTTTCATTTTGTAACTTCCTTAAGTATTCCTGAATATTTTAACTGCTTGTTTGAGCAGTGCCATTGGAGTTATCAATCCCATACGGATTTCACAATATGATTGGTTTGTGCTGCATGTGGGATAAACATTTAGCTCACAGAAGGAAGCACCTTTCAGCATATTAACATCCACTGTCCTCTGGACAAGCATCCCTCTGACTACAGCAAACTGGAGACTTTTTCCTTTCTTAAACCAATGCAGTTATAATGTTCTACTTAAGTCAATTAACATAAAATAAAGCTCATGTCCCTATCAGTACTTCAGAAGCAGTGCTGGTTATAAAGACCAACAGATTTAACCCTGCAGGAGCTATTTAAACAATACTTGATAGATGAACTCGGCCTACATTCAGGCAGAGAAGATGTATGCAGCATTTCAACACCATGAGCTGGTTCAGTAATTACCATCGTGCTGCAGAGCAATGGTCAGAAAGAAAGTAATGACTTTACTGTTGGACAACAGAAAGAACTCCAATCTGTACTAGAACTACCTTTGGAAAAAAAATTCCAGTACTTTATGGTAACATCATCTTCCAGGAACATCCTGAAGGACCAGCAGTAGTAAATAAGGCTGTCTGCTACCACTATGTGCCCTTTTCAAAACAAAGACTGGAGGTAATTAGGTTATGTCCAAATTCATCAATATGATGAAGGTGAAAAATAACAAAAAAATGAAGAAACTTCTGTTCAAGTGTGGAATAAAACACTACATGTCATGCTTAATCCCATTCCCCATACTGCTGTTCACTCATTTTGAAAAGGAGAAAACCAGAAAGTTTTATATTAACTTTATAAAACATATATTCAACTTCTGAAAAAAAAACAGTAATTAAAACACCTATTTTGTCCCACACCAAGAAAGTGTTTCCAGTTAAAAGGCAGAGATACTTATGAAGTAGTGGAGAAAGTTAATGCACTTTGAGAGATTCCTGCATTCAGGCTTCATCACCTGAATAACTACGCTCTTCAGCTTCAAAAACAGTGAAAAAAGGATCATTTAACACTTAGTGCTGAAAAAGGTAACAAGAAGCAGATACAGAAAGAATTTTTAAAGTGGAAGAAAAAAATGTTCAGAAAAGTGAAATTAAGTACTTCAACCAAATAAACTGGCTTTGGTGCAGTTTTAAAATAGGACATTTCTGTATCTGAAAATTTTAACCTCTAGTGAAAATTAAAATGGAAATAAACTAATTATAATAGTGGCTGAAACCAAGTTGTTGCAATGCAACTTCACTAAGATACTATTCTTCCTGGTTTATGTGGCAGGTGGGATGGAAGACAGACTTCTGTTTTCAAAAGCATCTACCTTAGGCTGAAAAATGCTAAGATGAATTTTTATATCCATTCAACCAAAAGGATAAGTTAATAAAACTAAAAAAAAAAAAAGCCACAGGCAAATATGTAAGCAGCTTGCATCACCTCAGCAATTTAAACAACAGTAACTGTTTCTGGTTTCTCTCCAGAACAGTATTCCTCCCCAAAAACTTCATATTGTTTTGCACAACAGAATTTAAAACTTTACAAGTAATTCATAGCAGTGAATTCTATGTCTGAAACAATTCAGATTAATCTTGTGGGTGAAATTCTGCCACTCTGTTGTTAAGGCAAAGCAAATTGGAGAACCTAATTCTTTGTCTCTGCCTTACTTTTAGGGAAAGGTACACAAAGTAACTTCAAGATGTTGAGAGTACTTCAGAAAGCCATCGTGATGTGTTTGACTGGGCAGCATCCAATTTCTAATATTAGAAATGACTTAATGGAAAGGAAATAGAGGAGAACAGAAAAAGGAACAGAAATAGGGTATGATCATCTGTGAAACTGTCCACTATGGTTTTCATAAAATTCTCCCAAATATTATTGTACCAGAGCAACCTCCAATTTCACAGCTTTAGGGCCCCAAATCTTTGTGGGCAGGGCTGCAAGGTCACACTATCCCAAGCAGTCAGAGCCAACACCAGACTCTATTGTACACATGGTGACAAGAAGTGCTGCCAACTTGATTTTTGAAATAAAAACCGCCAGGAGTAATTTCAGTCCACAAGCTTCATGCACAAGTTTGAGAAGACTCTTACTCATTGTACTGGCTTCTTCTTGGTTTTTTCAAAGTCCAGTTAGCTCTCAGAAGTTTTTTGCTTTAGCTTTTGATTATTCTCCAGTGCTTCATTTTTGCTCTGCTCTTCTGGATTCTTTGATGAATCAGGATTGTACCTATACAAATACCCATATGGACGAAGATGATAGATCAAATATTCCAAATGATACATAGTCACAGAGTCAACATAGTGGAATGAAACTGCTAGATCGGAGCAGCATCCAGGACCCTGAAACACAAAACAAAGCAAAACAATCAGCAAGAATTGCAAAGCATGCCCTGGATTAAAGATCCGGGGAGAATTCAAAGAAATACTTGATTTAATGGTAAGCAATTCACTACTATCAGTCATATGTATACTTCAAAAGTTAATGTTAGGCAAGCAAAATGTACCAGACATATCTGCCAAGGCATCTTTCCAAAATGAAGCTGACAAAGTCTCTTGCTTCTGTGATCAAGTCAGTGAAAAAACTAGCTGCCCTCATTAACGTCAGGGGTTTTCTGCTTTTCCATACTTAATTTTTGATGCTGGTGTTTAAACAACACCAAGAAGCAGCAAGCAGGCCTAAATGATTAACATTTATATATGAAACAATAAATGCCTGTTACTTATGTCAGCATCCAGACAGAATGTATAAGCAAAAGGTGTGTGTACCTGCACCTGTTTGTGTTGACATATTATACAGTTTGGCAGTATTGTCAGAATCTAACTTCCTACTGATAGAAAGGTGTTACAAGTAACTGCAGAATTTTGTGTTAAATGTCTTGATTTCATTGACATTATTAAGAGCTCCAGGATCATTGTTAGCACATTTGTCACAACTTATATTTTGTAGCTCAAATTTGAGAACACTTTCCTGGAGCACAATTTTGGGGTTTCTTTTTTCAGCAGCTTTGATCACAGAGTTGCTAATATTTTGAATCCAACTGGAACTAAGATTAAGTATTTCAAGACACCAAAGAGAACAATTGCTATGTAACTGTCATTCTTTCAATACTTATGAAGTTTGATCAATATAGCTTGACTTTGTTACCAGATGAAGTAGACTCTATCCAAGCACAGGTATGACAGGACAGGACCACACAGGCAATTTCCATTCTGAATCAGTTACAGATGGAACTGTCCACACCTCAGCCACCCATGCACTGCAGCCTTAGCTAAAGCTGCTGCCTCCTGACACACTAAATACAGTATCATACAGCTGGTTTAAGCTACAGAAATGCTTTAGCTGCTGAATACAAGTACAAAAATAGATTGCTGCTTTACAATGAAAAAAACCTACTGAAGAACCAGACTCTTTTTCAGCTTTAATACGTAAAAAATTCCAAATCCTGTTTTTGAATTCTTTCACCTAATTCTAATTCACACATCACACGCTCACACACATCATAAGATGCACTTGACAAAATGGATACCAGGTTCCTCAGGACTTACCTCTACAGCAGGATAGTAATTGTAATTCCAGTACCAGAATGTTTTTGGTAGGTATCCTCTGATTAAGTGATGTTCTGGAACAAACGGATGAAAGGTTTCTCTACCACTTGTATCCCTAGAATCTCCTGCTTCCACATTGATGATCTCCATGCATTTTCCTAGTGCCAGATCTTCAATAGAGGAACTGTGAGTGCATTTGTTTGTTTTAAATGCAGCAACAAATCTCTTCAGAGCTTCTTTGCTCAGAACATACCCTGCCCCTCCACTCATGTAGCCCTGCTTCACATAAGGCTTAAACCTTCTTCCAAAGTATATTGGTTGTTCAGGACTGTATTTTGAAAGAAGCCATCTCAAATTGTCCAATATAACATATGTATCATCATCTGCTTTCATAAACCAATCAGCATCATCAAAATAATGGTCATATACATATTGAAAAGCTTTAATAGTCTTCCAGTACAGTTGGTCCCTGCCTTCTTTGGTTTCTAGGCCCACAGCTGGGAAGTCTTTATTTTCCTCAGAGCTCATAAAAAGTACTTTATTACAGCGTTGGGCCCAAGTGGCCTTAACATGCTTGGCTTTCTTTTCTAGATTTTGAGGTCCAGTCATGACCCAACACAGTATTTTCACCTTGTGATACAGTCCTTCTGCAATATTTTTATCCTCATCTAAAAAAAGAGGAAAGTTGTAAAACCATATTAGACATGACTGCCAAACAAACTAACAGCAACCTCCCCCCTCCTGAGATACTCTGTTTCTAGATAGAAAAGACATGCAGACAGAAAAGAGGCTTTTGCTTCCAAATGTACCAGTTAATGAACTCCATGCTAGATTCTGGAAGGAAACAAACAAGACTCTCAAAGATTAAAATTCTTAAAGATATTTCAATTTCACAAGATAAAGGAGAGTGTAATAGTCATATCAAAATGGGTGTCTGTTCAGGGAAGTGTGGCTTTAGCAAACCCTGATTTCTACATAAAATCTGCTCAGAGGCAACCTCTTTATGGTCTTGGAAGACTAATGAAAATTTTAAAACAGAGTTTTAAATTTTTTAAAATTTTAAATTCATTGTGAATTTTTGCCATTCACAATGAATACAACTTAATTATTACAACACAGAAAGGTCAAAAAGCTAATAAGCTCTTTTATATATATTCATGTTAACTAACAAAACTTAATGAATATTTCTAAACCAACAAAATATGTTTTAAGAATAAAGCAAATGGTAAACCAGAAATAATTTATCAGATTAAGTAATTTAGGATACTATGAAACTACTGTTACTGTTGATAACATGTTTTTATTTGCACCAATCCAGCAGAATGAAGACAGTTATCAGAGGTGTGAAACAATGTTTTTCAAAACATTCATTGCTCTCAAAGAAACATTTTCACCTGATACATACAGAAAAATTTAAACTCATGTAAAAGAATATTTCATGGACAGTGAAATCTGCATAACTGGTACTAAAATATTCCTGCTTACACTTTATGCAACTATAGATCATATTTCTCTGTAACAAAGTTCTACAACTACATGTGAAACACTCAGACACTCATCTTAAAACATTTGGAGTTTAGATATGTCTAAATAACAAGTTACTTACTAACATCTTCAGCAAACGCATTGCAGTGCAATTTTTCTCATCCAAACTGTCCCTACTCAAACATTCTCTGTATTTGGGATTTAGAATGAACTCATTTAATGAAATACATCAAGTATAAAAGTATTCCTGAAGTATTGGAAGGGTCTACCTTCTCTGGAAAAATAAAAATAACCAGAGTGCAAGAGAATTCCTCTGGCTTTGACTGCAAACAGCAATCTGTGCCTGGACTGCTGTGTAATCAGCTTGGCAAATCATGCCCACAGTGACTCCCTTTGCACCCTTGCTTCAATTCTGTATTTTACTAATTGGACCAAAAAGCGATTTTTAAAAAATTTTATTTTAGCTTTATCTTAGAGGCTAGATCAAAAGTTAGAAGTGATCCAAAATTAGCTTCTTAAGGCTAAAAAGCAGCCCAGCCACATCTACAACGCTAGCAAAGATACCTGCTTAGCAAAACTGCCATTTGGTGTCAATAGCCCATTTGAGAAGTTAATGCTCCACACAAGTCTGGATATAGAAGTTGGACAAACAGTTGGACTCTAAGGAAAAAACATTACTACTGTAATAAAAATGTAAACAAAGAAAACCACCATTCAGTAGACCTCAGGAGAAAAAAGTTATTTAGATGTAACCTGAACATGAGGAAACTGAATGAAAATGATTCACATAAATTCTTGGGAGTGAAGAAGCAATGTTTTGCAATGCATGAAAAGGAAGGACATTCGCTAATCAGCCAGGTGTAACAAAATACCTTTATGCTGTCCAGCATCTGCATTGAAATTCATTTGTCCTTGCAGCTGATTGTTGTCAGTATCTGCTGAGTGTTGATCATGTGGATCATTGTGAAGAACATGAGGCTGGATCTTAACCTGTTCTTCTAGTATAATGCTAAACAGAAGATAGCAGACAAAAAATCCAATTGCTGAGCCAAAAGTGAAGGTTAGAAGGTTCACCAAAGACTTAGAAGAGGCCATCTCCTGAAGGTGAAACACTGTCAAAACCAAATGAAAAATACATTAGACTTAACATAGAAATCAAATCTAAAACTATAGGAAGAAATCAAGGACTAAATCTCTGAAAGCAGAGAACTCAGTTCTAGCTCAGTTTAGCTCCCTTGGGCTTGCACAGAAATTTCAGTACAAGAGCAAAGCAAATATCAATATAAAATTGTACATCCATTGATGGTGGCTGCACATAAAAAAAATATTAATTACATTTATACAACATTTAAACAAGAATGTATACACTGAAGTGCAGTAGCTTTATAAACTGTAATATATGTACACTTTTTTATTCTCTTCAGCCTACAAAACTGCATTTTAAAATGTAATACCTAAGTCTTTTATGAAGCTAAAAGATGATGATCAAGGGCAATCTACAGGTCAAGATACAAAATGGTCACAAGATGTTCTTAAAACTTTAGCCAAATGTATATCACAGGAATTTATTATTATTAGTATTAAATTATATTCTTAACATATGTCAATCACAAGCAGATTTTGAAGAGTTATAAAAGCAAATCTACTCCCAAAGAAGGCCAGTTGTCTTTACACTTTTAGGAATTACTGAGGATTGACTTTGAGAAAAAAGAGTAAGACAACATCTGAATTTTCATATAGAAACACTAATTTTTCAAATGAAGAGAAGAAGAAAGTACATCGGCCTTGAAGCCTCTGCTACACTTCAAAAACTTTGTACTCCAGTAATAAAAACTCCCCCTCATATCAGCCACACCCTTGCTCCTCAAACACTACAGGACTTGGCTGACCACTTTTATTAAACCAAATCAGTAGCTATGCCTGCATAAAAGGAGTTCTATGCATCTAAAACGAGTGTGAATTTTAACATATTAAATACTTGAAAACCCATTTCAAGTTGTTGAGGGTTTTTCATCTTCGGAAATAGTTGAGCTATTTTCTAATAACTCATGACTAAACTACAGAAACATTGACTATTAAATACACATTGAATTCAAGCCAGAGCCTTACAAACAAGTCAATGATGTTCCCTCCATTAGGATCATTATTAATGACAGTGAGCAGAACCCAATTTAGTTCATGAGGGAGCCCAAAAAAGAAAATTATGGACTGCACAGAGCGTCGATGAAAACCATCGATCAGAGAAGAGCTGCAGCCACCAAAACAACTCATTTAGCCTGCACCCCCTCCTCTCACTGCCTGGGCAGTGTATTGGAAACAGTCTGCCCCCAAACAAGCTGCATGAATCACTGTGCAGCAACACACACTCCAAATTCCAGCTTCCTGTCTGTTCTTCTGCTCTCCTGAAGGGTATGCATGTATGCATGTTGTTAGGTTGGCACTTTCAGATTTACTGTGCACATGCAGATCAAGAACATTTGAGAGTGAAGCAGCTCTCACATGTGGTAATGCTTTTCTTTCCACACTGCTAGAAAAAGGAAAGAATTGAAAACACAACTCAAAGCACAAAATAAAAATCAAGAAATGTACAGGGTGTGTATATATATACACATATATATATATATCTCTCAATGATTATAACTGTGGTTGATAAGGAGCTGTAGTTCTTTAATATGAACAAGCACATTATGCAATTTTTTAATTGCACATTGTCTTCCCTAAATTCAGTACTACATCTTGGTGGAGACAAGTGATTGCCTTTAGACATCACGTCACAAAGTAAAAAACTGACTGTATAATCATTTGTGACCCAGGCCTTGAAAAAATTACTTGGTTTACAGCTTTATTTCTATTGTCTTTTACACCACTAAACTGAGAAGAAAACATGAGTATTTTGATCAGGTACCCAAAAAAAAAAAAAAAAA
>VXBC01024469.1:3087875-3315861 GCA_013399945.1 Ploceus nigricollis
CCGGCGCGCGGCGGTGGGCGAGGATGGGCGCCCCAGGCCGAAGCCGCAGCGCGAGAGCGGTGGCCGGCCTGTCCGCAGCGCGCGGTGGCTCGAGGGGTGCGGGGAAAAAACGTCCCGGGAGGAAGGGGAGGGCGCGGGAGGGACTGAGGAGCGCAAGGCGGCAGCTCCCCGGAGCTCCCAGCAGTCGGTAAGCGGCGCGGCGCTCCGGCGGTGCCTCCGCGGGCATGGCCAGCGGGGAAATGCCCCGGGCAGTGCTGTCCACCCGCCCTTCCACCGCGTTACCTCGCTCTCGCCTGCCTGGTTCTGCCTGGAAGCGGCAGTGCCGGGCGCTCAGGCCGGGCTGCGGAGCTCCGCTGCGCTCCAGCCCCTCATTTCCCTCACTTCAGCCGGTCTGGAGCCGCTGCTCTTCCAAAATACCATTAGGCTACTGCAAGGGATGTTGCTAGGATACCGAGCCCTCTGCAATCGCTTCTTATCTCCCTGCGCTAACGCTGCCTACCTTTCCAATAGCTCTTGACGTTTATATGTCGGTGATTTTCTTAGGGAAAAAAACATTAAATAACAGGAATTTTAGATTTGGAAGGTGTTTTTCATTATAGTGTAACTGAAAAAATGGCATTTTGCAAGCACTGGGTAGATAATGGCGCTCTGCAGTTAATAGAAGGTTTGTGTTGTGGTTTGTTTGGGGGGTTTGTGTGTGTGTGTGTTGTTTTTTAAGTACTGGGTGCAGGTACGTGCAGAGAAGGACTGGTCCATGCTGAGGGCCATCAGTGTTTCCGTAAATGGAGGTCACTGCACACACTGTTCTTGGTTTTCCTGCTCTCCTTCTCCATCCTTACTCCAGCCTGTCCACGGGTTCAGTCCAAACCATAGCTTTCCCTCATCACAGCTGTAGATCTGTGTATTTTCCTTCTGTCTCCCCTCTCCCCAAAACAATTATCACGTCGGGGGTGTGCCCTTTCCTCTCCATTTTCATGTCTATTTTTACTTCTTTTTCTCTGGATGATGGGTCACACAGAATCACAGAACCATTTAGGCTGGAAAAGACCTCCACGATCACTGAGTCTGACCTATGACCGAACACCACCTCGTCAACTAGACCATGGCAGTAAGTGCCACATCCACTCATTTCTTGCACACCTCCAGGGACAGTGACTCCATACCTCCCTGGGCAGCCCATTCCAATGTTTAACAACCCCTTCCATGTAGAAATTCTTCATGATGTCCAATCTGAACCTCCCCATGTGCAGCTTGAGGCCACTTCCTCTTGTCCTGTCGCTGGTTGCCCAGGAGAAGAACATGGCCCTCCCCTGGCTTCAACCTCCTTTCAGGCAGCTTTGGGGGTAATAAGGTCTCCCCCGGTCCTTTTTTTCTCCAGGCTAAACACCCCCAGCTCTCTCTGCTGCTACTCATATGACTTACTCTCCAGACTGTTCAGCAGCTCCATTGCTCTTTTCCGGACATGCTCCAGTACCTCAATGTCTTTCCTGAAGTGAGGGACCCACAGCTGGACCCAACACTTGAAATGTGGCCTTGAGTCATTTAGGAGATGCTGAATGTACCAATTTAGGAAGCTCCCACATTATTCTGGGTCATAGTTTCTCAGTCCGCCCCACCCCACTCTGCTACCCCCTTTAAATAAAAATTACAAACAACTTGGTGAATAGTATCTTCTTGAGCTAGTTTCATCAGAAGAAAGGGCACACTTCTTGTAGGGCAGAAGTTTGATTGGCTTTAAGAAAATCAACAATAAACAATAACAAAGACATTGGCAATTGGAAAGGCTGTAAAACAAAACAAAAAGTATGTATGTTCTTGTTTCCCTTTTTTTCACCCCTACCAAATTTGGATAGAACTACTGTCCATCCCATGTCCAGTGCATGCTTTAAATTCCCAAAATAGATTAAGTGAAGTTTTCAAACTGTTTTATATTACAGATGTCTGAGTTGAATACAAGACTTCCATTTTGCCTGGTGAACTTTAAATCCTGGTCTTGCACCACAGGAGTTGCTCTATCAAGGACGGTGGCCCATGTATATTACACACCTATAAATTTATGCATGAAGTGCTACACTTTTTTCATACTGACATGTTCATTGAGCTGTTTTACTCTGTTAGCTAGTTTGAAAAGGAAATTTCAGACAGAAGGTAGAATGTGCTGTAACTTAACAAAAGCCACATCTTGCCTATTCATAGTGGTACAAAAAGTTTGCTTTGACAAATGTGACTGGTTTGGCCATGTTGTAATGGCTGTTTAATATTTTATGGAGATATTTACATACCACATACATAAGCAGGTTTTCCTGGTTGATTTTTTTCACTCAGGGAGAGATGAGCAATCTCTCTTACAGCTCTCTAGCAGCAATCTCTTACAGTTCAGGGTAAGGAAACAGGCCCCTCCAAGGGACTGCCTTGCATGTGTAATGGTAGCAAACACTTCCACAGCTTCTGTGCAGCACTGCTTTGCTCAACACACTGCCTCTGGGTGGATGGTCAAGGGAAAAGCCGTTCTCTTGTTCTGAGGCAGAAGGGGGAGCAGCCTGGTGCTCTGTCTTGCTTCCACGACATGCACATCTACATGACCACGGTCCCTTTCTATACAAATGTACCACTGCTATGGGATATTCTCCTCAGCTGCTGAGAAAGCCCAGCAGTGTTGGGGGACACAGTCATATCACAGTAATATGGCAAGGAGATCCACAGCACTTACCTTCCGGGACATGTGGCTAGGAACAAATGAAAGGAAAATTAAATTTCTAGTATTTTAATTTTAAAAGGAATCAATCCCTTTGTTTTTTACATTGGTAAACACAAAGAATGAGACCTTCCCCTACCTAGGAGGGCCAGCCATATTCAACATAAAGACTGTTTCGAGCAGGGCAAAAGCAGAGTAGCAGGCCCTTAATCCCTCTGCACATCACTAGGGAGGTCTCTGTGACATGATTGTCTGGGCATTTCAGTGCTTACACCCGCTGGAGGGCACTCTGGAGTACAGACCTTCCATAAAAGCCCACTCAAAGATCAGCTACTGCTCTCCCATTTCTGTGCAGGGGAGTCTGGAAACCCAGGTTTTTAGATAGGAAAGCTCACACAAAATTAAGGCAGAAGGCAAAATGCAACAGCTGCTGTGAGGCTCTACAATTTGGCGAGTCACTGACTACAGACATATCATTTAAATATGTGTCTCAAGTTTAGCTGGATGTGTATTCAATTACCATCTGTTAAAAGTAGGGCAGTTATCCTCTGTTAATTGGGCAGTTTACTTTATCTCTTCCACAACCAATCCTCCTTCCAGGGAGATAGTTCTATGAATGGGTCATTGAGTCACTGCATGACTGATAAAAATTACATCATCCCATTATGAGATACTCCTCCCAGAGAGAAGAACCAAGTATTCCTACCTAGATATAATCTGAGATTTAGAACAATAGAAACAGCCTTTTCCACTGGATTCCCAGAGGAACAGCCTTTCCCCACTAAATTCCAAGAAGAGCAGCTTTCTTCTCCACGGAATTCCCAGAGAAAGACCAGGCCCATCTACACCACCACTCGACCTTCAGGAGAAAACTACACCCTTTCTACAGGATGACTGCTCCAACAGAACCACATCTGTCACTCCAGGAGGACTGCAGCCACCATTCAACCAGACTGCTCTCAACACCCTGACCCACAGGGTGTCAAGTCGTATTCTGACTCTGTCAATGGGTTTGTTTGTACTATTACATTTGTATTTTTAAATTTTCCTAGAAAATAACTGTTATTCCTATTCCCATATCTCTACCTACGAACCTCTTAATTTCAAAAATTATAATAATTCAGAGGGAGGGGATTTACATTTTCCATTTCAAGGAAGGCTCCTACCTTTCTTAGCAAACACCTGTCTTTTCAAACCAAAACAATATGTAATTGGTATCTAATAAATATCTGTGGTGAAACTGATTGCCTTCTGTAGATAGCTTTCTACAAACCAATGGTTGTTAAGGAATGATGTTTTCTTAACATTTTGTTTAATTTTAAATAGTCTTATATTGAGTCCATTTATGCCACTGCTTTTACAGGTCATTAGCAAGACCATGAAAATATATAATATATAAGTAATTTCCATGTATTTTGACTCAAAGCTACTTTTGTGTTTTCTTTTCACTCCTATTTGATCAGACAGCCAGATTAAATTGAATGCCTTACTTGTTTAATATTATTTATAAAAGATCTCACTAACTTGACCATTCAGATTTAGTAAGGCCATTATTTTCTGAAAAACCTATTATCCATTCTGTGCCCACTTATGAACCCACAAATTGTAGTTGCAGGCACACTGGACCAGATCAAATTTGACAATTACACATACCAACCCTAATTCCTTGAATAGAACAAAGGCCTTTAGAAAAGTGAATGGAGTTTCAATTTACCACCACACCTTTGCCCACTTGACTTGGGGCAGGACGCCCTAATTTAGTGGGGTGTCCTTGAACAGTCAGAACCATATACGGAGCTGTAAAACGAAATTATTTACTGTAGTAAGATTACTGTGTGGGATAAAGGGTATCTAAATACAATAAAGAAGTATGAGTGTATCAGCCCACTTTCCTTTTACCAGTAAGAACACCAGCTGGCTGAAAGTCTGACATCCTGTTACGACAAGGAACTTTACCCACTGTGCTTCTTGCGCAAACAATAGTAGAACCGCCAGGAGTGGAATAATACACATTACCGATCAGTGAAGTTAGAAGTACTGTCTTCATTTAAACAATTGTACAATCTCTACACTGCTGTTCCTGCTAACCAGATCTCCTTGCTACAAATAATTGACTTAAAACAAGCTATTGTGAACTTCCAGATTGGTATTCAGTGTAGATTAGTATTCAGTGTGTGCAAAAAACTCAGGCTGTACATTTCGAGTGGCAGAATAAGGAATTAATCACCTGATCTTGATAAAAATGTCAATTTCAAAAGAACACTTCTAAAAAGTTTGAAGTAAAGGGAACTTCTTTGTTATCAAAACAAAAAATATTAAATATCTTTGTATTTTCATTGGAAATACCAGACAAAATGAAATGGGCTCTCATTCTGGAGACTCTGCAAGAAAAGCACTTGTCACAATGTTTCTATCCGGCTTACAGACCTGCCCCAAAGCCCACTTCAAAACGCTCTACAATTGTGTTTCTAAAGATGAAACAGTGCCAGGGACCATTCTTTGACAGATTTTTTACAATTTTTCAGTTCAAAGTAAAGTGAAAGCTGTGTGATTGATTGCCCATCAGAATGAGATTTTTGTATCATGAAACGGAGAAAATGACACTCATTTTCAGTGCTGTGGAACATGATGGGCAGGCATACAGAACCACTGACTGGTTAAGAAGCCTGCTGGGATCCTCCTGCATGGACCCAAACCTCAGCCTTGTCCATATTGCTCTTTAGAAGTAACTCTTGGCAAACGTTACTTCATTACCTTGCCCAGAGATTTTCTCAAGGAAATACTACCTGGCAGGGACATACATCATACCAATGAGTGTGTTAATAATTAGCCTCCCATACTTTATTTTCTGGCTCTGATTTATTTGTTGAAATAGCCTTGTAAGCCTTTAAGCACTTAAGAAAAATATGTGTCTCTCTTTATCCTTGTTGCTGATATATTTCTGAATAGATAAGTGTTTTTCCATTTATTTTACATATGCACACAACTTAAAAGTTAGACAGGACAAGTGCAGATATTTTATCTGTCAAATCCTACAGTAGAAATAAAATAATACATTCTCTGATAATAAAAACTCTAAGAGATCAATTTCAGAACAGACTGAGGAGTAGCCAACTCTTGCAGATAGATCCTTTCATTTGCCCATCTGGTACCTGGCAAAAATAAAGAGATTCTGAGGGTTGCTGTTAACTAAAACAAGATTCAAAGTAATGCTGTTATAAAGTACAATTCTTATATAATTATATTTTTATGAGAATTGACAGAAGATTTTAGTTGGCTCAGGTTTCTTTTCTTTGGGGAAAAAAACTTAATAAAAATGTTGGCATTAATACTAGAAAACACATTCTTATCTGGCATCCACAATAAAAGATGAGATATTGTTCAGTAAGAATTAGAATGCAGAACTAACTCTTCTTTGCAGTCATTCACTATTTAATTCTTTTAATCCTTTTGAATGGATACTGCATTTGAGCTCCTTTAGAATTGGTTTTCTTTGCTTTTGAATAAGGAAGACTTCTCTTTCGTCTCTTTATACGTAAAAAGACAAAGCTATTTTTAAGAAGTCTGTTGTTAGTTTCTAGCTTGGGAAGAACTGGGAGGAGTGACACCAGATTTTCCTGTTTATATGACAGCAGTGACAACAACAGAAGTTTACTTCTGTACAGAATTCAGAATCAATTCTAGTAAAAAGTAAGCGCAAGTAGCTATAATAACTATATAACCTTTGAAGACTTCAGTGCTGGTGAATTAGTACAATTAGTAAGACATACTGGGTCTTAGTAAGTGAACTTAGAGAAGTGAACTCTATTTTAGTGCGTGCTTCTGTGAGAAAATGGGGGGAAATTGCTTTCATTATTAAATTTTTTTCTTTTACAGAAATAAATTACTTAGCGTGTGTGGTAGTGCAGCTGTTTATTTTCCACACTACAAAAGTTACATCAGCCAGTCTAATTATTTCACTGCAGACCTTTGTTGTATTTGTTCTACACCTCTATTTCTGGTAACAATAGTACTACCGTGGCGATGGCTTCTTATTTTGAGGTAATAGCTCGACCTAGTGATGAGAAAGAGCTCCTACACTCACAGATTTTAGAATAGTTTCTCAATCTTTTATAAACCAAAGACCGTCTAACTTTCTTAAAAAAAAATTCATGCAGTGTCCAATAACTGTTATTATTCTTCCTCTGTTGTTCTTAACTGTACTTAGGAGAACATAACTGTGCCTTTTTAGCACATTTTACTAAACCCTTTTTTTTTTGTCTTCCAGAAACAAATCACAACATTAAACACACTTTAAAAGACTAAAGCAGCACAATGGAGGGTGCAAAATAACTTTTTATTAAAATTATGGCCATTTATTCCAGCTGAAAAAATACATATCAGTGTATTTTAAAACTCAGTTATATATGCTCACATATGAATTTAGCTGTTACAGTTTTATAACAGCTAACCGTCTCTCTTACAGCTGAATATTAGCTGTATTCTAGGTGAAAAGAAATCTTGTTTCTATTAAACAAAACATCTATTGAATGGGGCAAAATTTCACAATGGGTGAATTACAATGAAAAAGTGAACTGAAGATTGTAATTTGCAGTTAATCCTGCTGTATTGACTACAAGAGTTAGTTTAAATGCTAATTCAGCTGACATCTAATCTTTACTACTACATTAAAAAGAGCCAGAATTTGAATTAGTTCTACCATTGTGGTTCTAAGAACTCTAGAGAATTATGCTGGTTTATGTTTCAGAGTCAATATCAGACAGCTATTTTTGCTTTCTTATTCTGTAAGTGGTTAAAAAAACATATATATATTGCTTTGGTTTTGTGGTTTGTTCCTGTTTCCCCCTCCCCAGGAAGAGAATAAATTACACAGGATTCCTTCTCATTAGCCAAGACCACTATTGAGTTAAAGTCAGCAATGTTTCATTCCTCTGTGGTCCTGGCCTGGACAATAGAGCCATTGGTGTGCCATATGCCATGCCTGCCATGTGCACTGTATGGCCAACAGCTCTTTCAACAACCCTTTCTTGTCTGTGCTAAGAAACACGGGGGATGATGGAGGGGCTGGGATGCCAAAAAAAGGATGCAGCAGTGGTGAAAAATGCTTAGTCTTTTATGCAGGCAATAACAAATCACCTTACTTTGTGTTCTCTCATGCTGCTGCACTAGCCATGCCTTCCTAGTGTTTTACGGAAGTCCTGAATGCTTGGGCTCTAGAGAAGATTTTATTTCAACACTTAGTAGTGCTGTGACCTCTAAGTCCGAGGTCAGAGCAAGTCTTATTTGTTTTGAAGCTTAACATAATTAAGCAGGAAGAAAAGAAAAAGGATTAAATAAGAAAGACCATAGCAATAGGAACTCCCAGTGGGAGAGACAGCTACTTTTTATACTATGAGAAAAAAGATTTTGTCTGAAGGAGAGACAAGTAGACTGTATGTCTTTAAATGTCTTTGAAAGGAAAGGAACAGACAAGAAAAAATGGAAAAATAAATAAATTCAAAATTATAGGAACAAAGAGCTCTGTTAGGTCGATGAGTTATTTAAAAGCTGCAAGCTTGCTGGCAATGTGATATAGTCCCTCTGGGTAAAAGCCAGACTAAATAATACAAATGGGAGCCTACCTTACTTCAAGCTATGGATCTTCAAACAGCTTTTGAATTTGACAGTTTCTCTTTTCATTTTTTTCTCTACTCAGGAATTAAAGTATGGTTCTGCCTGAGATTTTGAGTGCAAGCATTCAGACTTTAAGAGCACATACTGTTACTATCTCTTGGGGAAGGAAAACCAATATTGGCAAAGGCCTTTGCTCTCTGCATGTGCATATCCTTGACATACAAACATGCATTTCAGATGTCAGATGTGTTAGCAGAACACCTGTCACTACAACTATTGCCGGGTGAATATAGGCGTATCCAACAAGCCTCTACATTTAAAAGACAGCCACGTATGAGATACGTTGTTTATGTCAACCCTTGTGAGTGGGGAGGAGGAACTGATTTCCACCTTTCCCTGAGCCCTGCCCACCACTGATCTCTCTCAGCATAATGGGCTGCTGTGCCACTGTGGTATACAGATCTTTCTATGCAGCTCCATTAGGAGGAACAACCTTCTGCTTTCAAGGTAAGTCCCTGACCTAGAAAACATTCAGTCACTGAATGCTGAAAAAAGAATAGTTTGAGGCATCTGGAAACCTGGAATTGCCTATTCCCACACCTCCATTATTATACAAGTTAGGAGAAGGAAAAGACAAGCCTTGCTATTACAATTCGGGATGCGTTCAAGGCCAGATTGAGAGCAGTTGGTCCAAGTAGCTGGTCCAAGCTAAAATGGATACTGGTTGCAAAGGGAGTCCTGGAAGTGTAGACAAGATACATCTCCTTCCCACAGCCAAAAATCTTCAAATTTTCAAAAACAGAAATTGTTTCAGCATTTTCTTTATTATCCTTCAAATTGTTGGTGATGAAGCATTTTAAACAGTCTGTGACTAAGTAGGTGGCCTGGTAGGGTGCAGAATGCCTCTTCGCTAGTAATTTCTGTGCAAAGGGCTGGTGTAAGGCTGTGCTGAGACACACAAATAGAATTTCTGGTGTTTTATAGTCCTGCCCATCTTAATGACCTGGTCTATGAATCCACTCGTGGCAACTTTCACCACTAGCAAAGGGTGTTGAATTCCTGTCTGAGAAACTCCAGAGAACATGCATTGGATGCTGGCAGAAAATGGCAAGTCTTTCTCTAATATTGGAGTCTTGCCATTGTTTTCCACTTCAAATCTTGTTTTCTTGCACAGGTCCAGTGAGAGCAAAGGATGGGACTAGAGAGCTGGGAGAGCCACTATCACAAAACCAGCTGAAATGTGTTCTCTCCTGCAAAAAGCCCTCTCATGAGGGCTATCTTCAGGAGACTATGCCCTGTAAAAACCCCTGTACCACAGGTTGTTAATTTGTTAGTCATTACTGTGAAAGCAAAAAGACCTTCACCATCTGCCCTTGTTAATCACAGCCTCCACTTCTCCCCTTCCCCTCAGTTCTCTCTCCTGTCCAAACACATTTCATTAATCTCACAGAACTTGGATATTTTCAGTCTTCCAATCATGCTGGTGGCACCACATTCAACAGATGCACGAAAGCTACTCATCTTTAATGGGACAAAATGAGGAACACAGACTTCATTTATGAGCAATGCTCAACTGAGAGCTGAGCTGACAGTGACCAGTTCAGTGTGAGACATGAAGCTGCACCAGTTCGTTCTGCATTGTATTCACTTACCTGTTAGCTTTGGGTTAACTGTTAACTTTGACCTTTTATTTACTCATTTACCTCTTGCCTTCAGAGAAACCTCTTAGCCTTTCATCTCAGCTGATTAGAAACAAAACTAAGACAAGCACTTCCTAATTCATTAATCAGGAACTTTCTTACAGGGTTTTTCCAGCCATTATTAAATGGTTTTATTCTTGGCCAAGCGGTAATTCTCAGGTACATATCACAAAGCAGAAAGTCTCCTAGCAACTAATGGCACCTAATATTTACATGCACACCTGTTCTCTCAACCTAGCTAGAAGCAATGTAAATTTCTTTCAACAAAAATGTAAGGAAAAATCAACTTTAGAGGAGTAGGGTGGAGAAGACAATGCTTTGGAGAAAGTATTACACATGATGTCTGCAGGAATGAAAAAACTGAGACAGAAGATGTGACTTGTGAAGAACACAGGTGAGAGACTGAGGTGTAATTACATCTAGTGCTGTCTGCAGATATGCTGAAAGAAAAGATTGGATATTGAAGAATGAGACTTAATATAAACAGATTATAATGGGCTACTTGACAATAGTAGAAAAAAGGCCAGGGACATATCAGTTTTTTCTTGCATTTTTATAACTACCAAACACTAACATTGCTGATATTTAAAACTAGATAGATCATGCGTAGTATTTGTGTCAATAGCCCCATATATAACACCATCAACTTCATTAAAATTGGGCATTAAACATGCAAGACACAGTTAAATGCAGTAATTATCCCTGGTTTTGAGAACTGATAGTAAAGGGTAGGATAAATTACCCAGTGCAGCCTAAGGATGCAAGCTTTAATGAGGACTTGGGAAGTTTTGCTCTACCCTGGCTGTGCCTATCCAGCTTTACCAAGCCACTTTCTGCAAATCACTTCTCAGTCCCCCTCCTTCAGTTTCTCCATTAAAAGATTTTTATTGTACCAAATAAAAATAGGTTTGTGACTATCATAAAGCACTTTATGAGCTCTAGCTATGAACAAGGAATTCATTACTTAGGAACCATCAATGAAAGTGCCCAGACAACAATTTGATCCTAAGTAGACCCATCAAAAAAATCTCTTCTGCATGGAGAAAAGAAGCAAAGATGTAAAGAAAGGCTGCTTACAAAAGCTTCTGACAAACAAATAACCCCCCAAAACAACCTAAGTTAGAAGGTTTGTCTACTATTTCTTGTAGCTTTCCAAATTGCAGAGTGACATTTAGATCTCTGGAAAAAACCTCAAAAGATAAGGTGTTCCTCACCACAACCATTTCTCTTCTGTGAGCAGTGACTCCATGTGCCATTGCACACACTTATAACCTGCCCTTCCAGGCAGTGCACAGCTCTGGGAACTGCACACATGGCATTTGCAGGCTGCCTGTGTTCAGGTGAAGCTGTGCTGAACAGAAGCATCCTACATCTATTCCTGATCAGCACTGGAGTCTATTTCTCATGCACAGGATGCTTCGACACATTTTTCTTTCTGAAGCCTAAAAATATCATTTTTATGGCTTCTTAAAGGTCCTTTAAAAATTCTACACACAGACCATACTTACTGCTGACCTGAAGAACTTTATGCACAGTACTGCAGTTTTACAATAACTCCACTAAAGCTGGCTATGAAAGCACACTGCATGTGAATCACTAATTGCTCCCTTGAAGTATTCATGGAGAATTAGGGTTTATATTTAACACTTCACATCCTAATATTCAGAGTTGAATTTCATTTACTTTAGCACTCTCAAAGACAAATAGGCAAAACTGCCCAATAACGAAGTTTAGGTAAGCATTAAGATCTTGTTTTATTCATCGTGTCTATGATTCAGAACTTAGTTTTGCACAGAAAAATCGTACATCCTCGGCAAATGCTTCCAAAGGTATGAGTTTCGCATGGACTCGCCTCTCCCCTACCAAATAAAGCAGCTTTAGGGCAATGCCTTAGCTCTTTTTCCGGGACACCACGCAAGGCAGGGCTCGGAGCACACCTGCAGGAACAGGATTTCTCAGAGCTACAAATCGCCCGCCTGAGCCCACGATACCCAGGGCGCCCAGCGGTGCCTGCCGGCGCTCGCTTTCCTCACAGCGGCCCGGGGGAGGTGCCGGAGCCGGCGCCGCTCGGCCTGCGAGCTCCTGCCCTGCCGCGGGGCAGCCCCGGCCGCCTGCAGACGGAGATACAGGCACGGCTCTGCGCCCAGACCCTACCTCCCCCGCCCCGCCGCCGGGCAGGGCAGGACGGGGAGGCGCATGATGAAACTTNCCCGCGGTCGCCCAGGGACCGCGGGTTACCAGGAGGACGCTCCAGATGGTGGGAAAGCCCAGCTCCATGTGCTGAGGCTGAGGTCCGCAGCGCCATCGCATGTCCAGATGGGACAGATGTGGGAGGGGAGCAGTGTTGTTGCAGTGCTGTGCTCCCCTTGGCACGCTTTTGCCTCCCCAGTGTCCCCGGAGCTGTGGGCTTTGTGGCTCTCNGGCGCATGATGAAACTTCGCGGCGTGTTTCAACAGCAGCTGCCGGCGGGGGCGGAGCCGCGGCCGGCCGGGGCCGCCTCCTCCGTCCCCCGGCGCGGCGCGAACGGCGGCGCNCTCAGCCCTAAGGCCGCGTTGTGCTGATGTCTCCAGCGACATCACTTGATCTGGAGGTCCCCATCTGAAGCGCACGTGCGCTGTTGGGGTCCGGGCTCAGAGAGCTGCGAGGCCTGTGCGTGTCTCCGGGGACAGCGGGGCTGCAGCAGCAGCAGCTGCGTGCCGGGGGAGCAGGGCACTGCAACAGCACTGCTCCCCCGCACCTTTGCCATCTGGGCCTGCCACGCTGCCCATGCGGAACTCCAGTATAAACCTGTGCTCCTTCAGTTCGAAAGAGTTCCCCCTTGTCCTGTCGCTACAGGTGTTGCTAAAGAGCCTCCCTCTTTGTTACAAACCCCCTTTGAATGTAAAGGTGACAAACTGAAAGGATGTTTAATGTTTCTGCTCAGATGATGTTACTTCACCATACCATATTCTATGACCAGTAATGATTTGTTGTATTTGTGCTCTATAAATAAAAAATCATAGACAGTCTTGCTGTATCTAAAGGTAAGACTTAAATCTAATTTCTTGCTGGCTAAAATTTGCTTATTGTACTTTGAGCAAGCCAGGTTTTACTTCATGTTAGTAAAGTCTGCTATTCTTTTTATCAGGCCTCTTGACAGTTAAGTGATTAATAGCCTACATCTGTTATCTGTGGTTTTTAGGTGTGTGGTGGGTTGACCTTGGCTGGATGTCAGGTGCTCAACTCTATCACTCCCTTCTTCAGCAGGATGGAGTGAGTGGTGAGAAAATATGATGAAAAATAAAAAACTTTATGGGTTGAGATAAAGGCAGTTTACTTTTAAGGAAAGGTGAAGATCATGCACAAGCAAAAGGAAAAACCAAAGATTTTATTCTCTCATTCCCATCAGCTAGCAATGTTCAGCCACTTCCTGGGAAGCAGGGCTTCAGCACACGCAATAGTTGCTCCACCTTTATCCTCCTTTCCCTTAAATCTTTTATCTGGGTGGACATCAAGTATGGAATATCCCTTTGGATAGTTTAGATCAGCTGTCCTGCATACCTTCCTGTTGCCCGTCTACTTGTCCTGTTGCCTTCCAAGATCTTGCCTGCTCCCAGCCTTCTGGTGAGGGGGAAATGTTGGCTTGCATTGATGCTGTGTGAGCCCTGGTCAGCCATAGCCAAAACATTGCTGTGATATGAACACAAAACACAGCACTCTGAGGGCTGCTGAGGGGAAAATGAACTCCCTCTCAGCCAGACCCAGTACAAAGTGTCAGCTCTTGCTTACAGTGTTCATGTCTCTATTGAACAGGTTCTCCACGTGCAGGTAGAACAAGAGCCTCACAATGTGCGGTATCTGGGCCCTGTTTGGGAGCGATGAGTGCCTTTCTGTGCAGTGTCTAAGTGCCATGAAGATAGCACACAGAGGTCCTGATGCATTTCGTTTTGAGAACGTCAATGGTTTCACCAACTGCTGTTTTGGTTTCCACCGGCTGGCAGTTGTTGATCAGTTATATGGTATGCAGCCTATCCGAGTGAAGAAATTCCCATACCTGTGGCTGTGTTACAACGGGGAAATCTACAATTTCAAACAGGTAAGTGTTGTATACATGATAAGGCAATTTTTAAAAAATGTCTTCCTTTTTTTTTTTTTAAGACTAGTGGATATCCAGAACATCTTCAAAATGTGTTGGACTAGAATATCAGAAAAAAAAATGGGAAAGTTAGCAAAGAACTAGTATTTAAAAGGAAGTAAATTATCTCAATGAGCTGTGAATCTGGTAGCTTGTTTAGCAATATACCTAATCTTTAATACTGAAAAATCACTTTTTAATTAACAAGAAGGGCAATAAATATTTACATCTTCAGGTTTGTTCAGTTGAAAGTTAAGACACATTCTTCATTACCTCTTGGTGAGAAGAATGTCAAGCCTCTTTCTTCCCTTCTTCTCTCTTCATAATACAAATGCTTTTAGTCTGTCTTGCTCTTCAATTGTTTTGGGTTGTCATTCTCCCAAGTTGTTGGGTATTGCATTTTTATTATTGCATTTCAATCTAGATGGGATATGTCACTTAAGATATAGTAATACATAGTATGCATGCTTACATATTTATATAAAACAATAAGCCTTAGGGAGATGTTTTCCAGTATGCCACAGAAGTCCTTAGGTGTCTGCAGCAGAAGTCAGGCTTTTTGTGGCGTTTTTGAGAGCCACCTAAGTCTTTTAGGCACAAAGCAAGCAGCAATTCTTATGTAGTTCCTAAAGGTCCTAAGTGTCCGTGATGGATGTGATCCTGCTGCTAAACACTGTCGGTGTTCCTCAGTCCCTGTGCTGAGATGTCCATGCTGTTATTGGCAAGATCTTTCAGTTCATCCCAATTTGACGTAAAAAGCAGCTTAAAACTGTGTCTGATTCTGAATCATGCTGAATCAATGTGTAAAATGTGTCCCATACTAAGTGTGGTAGCATCAGAAATGTTTGAATAATCTGAGATATTAAAGTATTTCTAATGCTAATTTTATAGCATTTCCAATGTCACATTTTTTAAGTCAGGTCAGACTGCTGTCAGTCATATCAGTGACATCAGTAATGTCATTGGGAATTTGACTGAATAGCCAGATTTCATTTTTTTTCCCAGTCTACAAGTATCTGGCTGTTTGAAGGGTGAGACTTTGTCCTGCAGTACATGTGAAATGTACCAACAATCTGTATTACTTGCAGTGTTTTGCAATGTGGTTTTTCAGCTGTTGAAAACAGTAAGAATTACTCTCAATGCTACACACAGTCCTGAGGGGACTTAATTGTGCACCACTTGCATTATCTGCAGGAATTTGTTTGGTTGTTGTGATTTACATTATGTACCCTCTTTCTTTATAATGAGATTTTTCTTTCAAGCTTGTGGCTGAAACCTACCTAAGAAAGGATCACTGGTGAAACCAGTGCCTTCCTCAGGGCAATGACTTACTTATTTTAACATTGACTCAGTTTGATCTAAGACTGCCAATTGTTACCCATAAGTAACAATTAAAACCAAGGAACTTAAAATGTTAAAGCATTGGTTTTGTGGTTTTTTTTGACTTGTTAGAGTTTTAGTGAAGCCCTTTCTTTCCCTCTGTTTTGTATGTATTGAAAGGACTATTAAGAGTAGCACCAGAAGAACATGAAGAATATTTGATCTGACTTAAGTCTGACAGCTAATTTCTTCCTCCCCCATTTTATATACACAGGCAGAGTGAAAGGGCTAGTTTGAGGAATGGAGGAAGATTAGGCCGAAGGAAATTCTCTGCATAAAAAAAGCTGAGGAATTGCAGTGACTGCATAAGTAAACCAAAGATTATTTCCAAAGTACTTTACTCTGCAGAGATGTTGCACATGTCTATGTCTTTTGAGTTGTTCAGTGGTTTTTTTACACAATGGCTGGCTATTGCTTCTGAAGACTAGGGTCATGGGTTTGCAGTTTGACATCCTCAGAAGTGTATCCCTGAAAACTTGCCTTAACAGGAATTGCTTAAGACTGCATTGTCAGTCTCATTGCCTAAGAGATGATCCTGGATAAAATTTTTGTAGCGGGTTGCCCCTGGCTGGATGCCAGGCACCCACCAAAGCTTCCCTCCAAAAAGTGGACAGAGGAGAGACAATACAACTAAAGTTTCATGAGCTAAGGACTGGGGGAGATCACTCACCAAATACTGTCATGGATAAAACAGACTGAACTTGGGGAAATTAAATTAAATGAAATGGATTACCAACAAAATCAGAGCGGGGTAATGAGAAGTAAAATAAGCCTTGAAAAAAGAAACCTTCCCTCTACCCCTTCCTCTTTCCCAAGCTCTATCATCTCCTCCCCATCAGTGAAACAGGAAATGGGGGTTATGGTCAGTTTATCATGTGATGTTCCTGCTACTGCTGAAGGAGATTTCTTCCTCTGCTCCAGTGTGGGGTCCCTCCCACAGAAGACAGTTCTCCACAAACTCCACGAGTCTGTCCCACAGTAACACAGTCTGTTCTCCACAGACTGCTCCAGTGTGGGTGCCTCTGCCACAGGGTGCTTTCCTTCAGGCACAGGCTGCTCCAGGATACTCCAGCAGGGCTGTTTGTCTCCTCATAGACTCATCCCCCTCTTCTCTGGCTGCAATTACATCTGCACAATAACTTTTCTTTATTCTTGAATATCTTATCACACAGGCACACTGTCATTCCTGATTGACTTGGTCTTGGCCAGCGACGGGTCTGTCCTGGAGCTACCTGATTTTGGCTCTGCCAGATGTGGGGAAATCTTCTGGCAGTGTCTCACAGAAGCTACCCTTGTCCCTCCACTACCAAAGCCAGGCCATGCAAACCCAGTACAACTTTGAACAAAAAAGTATAATTTCCTTCTTTGACAGAAATATTTATATAACTTTTAAACTGTGATTTTACATAGAAGATTATTCTTATGAAACAATTACTAAGCAACCAATATTTGCAAATGCTTATTCATGGGTTTGTTTTTTTTTTTAGCTGCAGAAGCAGTTTGGATTTGACTATCAAACGTTAGTGGATGGTGAGGTTATCCTTCATCTATACAACAGAGGAGGAATAGAACAAACAGCATCCATGCTAGATGGTGTATTTGCTTTCATCCTTCTGGACACTGCAAACAGAAAAGTGTTTCTGGCAAGAGATACCTATGGAGTCAGACCACTGTTTAAGGTGCTGACTGATGATGGATTTTTGGGTGTCTGTTCTGAGGCAAAAGGTAAAGCCAGTTGTGTTTAGTACCTAAATAATCTTAGGTATTTCTGTTGGAGACAAACTTCTTTGTTGGGCTTTTCTTCTTAGTGTGAAGAGAAAATGAACAGTAAGGTCAGTAATATATCAGCTATATTTAGTAATGTAAGAACTACGCATCATTAAAATAAAAACATCCAAGATGTTTAATTGTCCTTAATATTGCTAAAATAACTTGCTTATTTAACTAGAATTTTTGTGTTCTGGAGTCATAGCAGTATTGAACTCAAGATGTTTTATGTTAGGCTACAGCTAAATATAGTCTATTGACTTAGACTAGACTTATGCTACAATAAATTATATTATAAAATGATGTATATTATATTGGACTTACATAGTGAACTAGGTAATTATACCACAAGAACTGCTAATCTGTAAAAGCCAGGAATTTTGAAACCCTACTGAAATTTACTGCAGCATTGGGTAATTTCCCAGAATCACATACTTTATTTGGTGATGATTTTTTTTTCTTTGAGATGACACATCATTGTTCTCTCTTTTAAAGTAATTATCTCTAGTCTTGGCACTATTACAAACAAATCCAAACAGTGTCAAAATGGAGTTTATTGCCTAAAATGCACTTTGGCTAAAATTGACTTTAATGATTATTTCTGTCCCATATATTGTATATCTATTTTATTATCAGACTCCAATATAGGTTGACTCTTCTAATAGTACTATGTAGTAATACTAAGAGCTGCACCCTTTCTGTTGCTTGTGAAGAGAGAAGGGAAGTGAATGTTTTGGAGACTGTGTCCTATAACAATCACAATGAATTACCAGTCCCTCTCTAACAGCAACTCAATGTCCCTTTTGAGGATGCCCTCAAGGGGCATCCACGTGACCAGTAGGTGCAAAACATTCTCTTTCACAGGGGGAATGGAAATGAGGTTTGGCTACAAGTTGTACCTGACATTCAATTGCAGTGGAGTAGAGCAGTCTAGAGCTGATGAGTTTTGAAGTTACTAAATATATGTCAATTAAACAATCACTACAGTGATGTTGTTTTATTGCAAACTCCTTGCTATGTTGACTACACTTAATTTTAAACACAAAATTAATTAATAATCGTCATTCAAATTCTCCTAAGCATATTATACTTTGACCTGGCCATAATGTAGTCAGTTAGAAAAGTGCTTTTCCTAGTGCTCATAGGGATAAATTGCTACTTGCCAATTAATAAAACTTGCTGGTTTGCTTTCTTTGCTATCTGCCTCAGCTTGAGATGGCTCAGATCTATGTGTACATCCTGCCAGAAGCAGAATCATGCTCTGGCCAGGACTGATGGTGACTCTGAAGGATATTTTTTAATACCAGATTTAGGATCCGGAGAAAATATTTGTATATAGTTTTAGTAGAGAGGCTGTTGAGTGAGGTATAACTTAACCATTTTAAGTCAAGAACTCTGACATTTTTCTTTTTTCCCATTTTTTTGTGTAGGACTTATCAACTTAAAGCATTCAACATCCTTATGTTCTAAAGTGGAACCCTTTCTTCCGGGTCATTATGAAGTGTTGGACTTAAAGCCCTCTGGCAAGGTTGCATCAGTGGAATTAGTAAAATTTCATAGCTGTAAAGATGAACCACTCCATGTTGCATGCGATACAGTGGAAGCTCTGCCTTCAGGTAGTACAGCAAAGATTTTGTTACTTACGCTGATTTAAAAGTGAAAAAATCGTAATCTTGGAATGTAAAATTTGCATTGATTGGTTTAAAAAAGTACCATTTAAAAAAAAAAAAAAAACAATCTGTAAGAACATTTAAAATGTAGGGACTTTAGAATTGTTTTTGTAGGCAGTCATGTACAAAGATGGACTTGAGTGTCCTTGTTATCGAAGGATATTCAAATATCTTTGTTTCTGAATTAGCATCATCCAGCAAAGTCTAAGTAACACTTTTTGGACATTTTTTGCCCTTCTCTTTTCTTTTTTCTGAGCAGGTTTTGACCTTGAAACAGTGAAAAGCAACATCCGTATTCTCTTTGAAAATGCTGTTAGAAAACGTTTGATGGCTCACAGAAGGATTGGTTGTCTTCTGTCAGGTAAGTGGCAAGAACCACAGTGATTCTGTACCTTTTCTCTCTTTTGCCCATCCTCTACTAGTTAAAGAAAAGTATATTGGCTGTTCTGCTGCAATGTACCTGGAGTGATCTGAATCATCATTTGCTTTTTAGAACAGGCAACAGAACTTCTTTGTTTGGAATAAAGTTTTCCAGTTTACAAGTATCTTGAAAGTCTTATGTTTTTAAAGTTTACTCTGGGCTGGGATCTTGGCTTATTGAGACACTGAGCATTTTTAAATAAGACAAATAAATAGAGTATTCCTGTTGAAAATCACTCAATATTCTTAAATACATGAGATTTATGCTTAGGTTGGTCTAAAAAGAAAATGTAATTATTACATTCACTTTGTGCAGATTGAACCTAGAAGAGAGCCTTGGCATGTTTCAGAAGCAGGAGGATTCTTACTTGTTGCCTTTGCTTTAGTCTCCATCCTAAACTTCCTTAATTTACCATATTACAGGAAACCATCTGGACCAAAATTATTTGCTACACTCTTTTGCAGATAAGGTAACAGCTTGTGGTACAGGAAGTTGTTCACTGACTTAGCTGATCACTTTTGTGATCTGATAGTTCAGTGTTACAGAGGTACTTTACAGAGGTAAGGCTCTGTAACCATGGGTCTGACACCTTATTTCCTGTGTTTGTGTGGCACTTGGTATTTGTGGTTAGATTTCTGGAATGCTTTTCATGCATTCACTTTAATTACAACAGTAATTACACTAATTTGTCATGAATCCTATTATATGTGCATCTGAATGAGAGAGAACTGACCAGGAGATACTGCTGGACCATTTCTTTACTATGCAATCATAAAAAGTAGGAAGAAGGTAGATTAAATAGGAAGATATATAGAGTTGGAAGATCTCAGTTTCAGTAAAAAAGCTTGTTTAAACCCCAAATTTCAAATATCAAATTAGAAGGCAGTCAGCAGCTCCTCAGATGCACATGGAGAAAGCAAAACTACGTGCCTGTGCTGGTATAAATAATACCAGAGTATCTCAGTGCTTCACAATTTTGTGTATGCTTGGAACATCACAGAGAATTGAATTGTTTCTAATCACAGAGGGAATTCTTCAGTGTCACAGTGGAAACCTGGGGTTTTATTTTCCTGATTTCCACGTCCTGAGTACTCTGTTTTCTGTGCTCTCCTTTTATCAGAATTTGCATGTAATTTTGACAGGAAGTATTTTTTTTTAGATAGCATGTCCACAAAGGGGATCAGGGTGGGAATTGATGCTAATGCACTTAGCTGAAAAAACACATGCAGACTATAGGGAACAAAGAGAAGAGAGTTTTGCCTCATGCTTGTCAGAACTGAAGGCAGATGTGGGCAAAGAGGTACTGTCTTTTGCTCAGTACTTGGTAGGAGAGCAGCAAGTAGAACTTGCCAAGGATTAGCAGAACTAGTTCATGATAATTAGAAGGTGGATCCTTAGAGTACGTTTAGGCAGCTTGTGCATCTCTTGGTTTTATTTTCTGCTTGTTCTCCAAACTGTTCAAATCCTTTCACTCTCCTCTAGAAAGAAGAGGAGGAAAAAAAAGAAAGACTGAAGAAGGGTGGAATGCTTACACTAAGCATTCTGTTATTTTACTTAATTCTGTACTTTTACTTATTGCAAACAAAAAAAAAAATCCATAGTCCTTTCAGTTGACTGTCAAATATAAAAAAGGTAAAAGGAAGATAGGGAGTGGTTTTAAAATGGAGAATAAATCCCATTTTAGTAGAGTTGAGAAGGGGCATATTCTCTAGTAGTACAATGTGTCAGTATACTTTCTGTTTATCTCAAATAAGTTCCACTGATACTTCTGACCCCAAAAGTACTGATAACTGTTACTGACGATGTTCCACTAAAGTTGCCTGATTCTTTTATTAAGCAGAGGTAAATGTGCACTTGTATGAGAAGTACCTTGTATTCACACAGCTTAAAAATGAAGCCCGCTCATAGGATTCCAGTATTTAGATTCCTTAAGGGAGAAGCAAAACGTCATTCAAACACCTAATCAGATAATTTGTTTTGTTGGCAGGGGGCTTAGATTCCAGCTTGGTTGCAGCTGTTCTTATGAAACTGATGAAAGAAATCAACGTCAATTATCCATTACAAACCTTTGCAATTGGAATGGAAAACAGTCCTGACTTACTTGCTGCCAGAAAGGTAGCTTAAGCATTGCTTTCAGTTTGTTCTGAGCTACTGAATGCTAAACAGTGTGTATTAATGGTGCTAACTTCATGGTATGGCATTAATAATAACACTGAAAATTCATTTATTGCTACGATGTAAGTCAGTTTGCAGTAAATAATTTAGTACAATGCTTGCTGCTTAATCTTACAAAAGAGGTAACTGGAACCTTACCTGTTTTCTCTTGCATTTGGAAAACTTTCATGACAGAGTCCCCTTGCATTGTTGTCAAAAGGATAGTACTTTGGACTTGTCTCAGTTCTGCCTCTGGGTTTTAGGGTAGGTCTCCCTGTTATGGTTCCTCTACTAAGGCATTTGTATATATGTTAAGTGTTCTAAGTTAATTATCAGTTTGCTGAATTAACAGTTTTCTACAAACACTTTGGCATCTGGGGTACTATGCAGGCTTTCATGACTTTTATGCTGCTTTTTCTCTTAAGGGCAGATATCTGGAATATTTAGAGCCTCTACAGATTCTGTTAACATTTTAGGCAAGCAGCTGGATGGTCTATTGCAATCATGATTGAACACTGTAATTAAGAAGACAATGTTCTCTCTGGTGAGCATACCACTGCAAGTCAGAGGTCTGCTAAGTAATGTCTTTTTTTGGCCTAATGTCATAATTTTCATTGTAGTAGAAGAGAGCTGGTGCTTTCACTGAATGTGTTTGCTTTAAACACAATGTATTTTTATAAAATGATTTAGTTGAAAAGTGTTGCATTATTTTGACCTTTTGCAAACAGGTGGCAGCACATATAGGCAGTGAACATCATGAAGTAATACTTAATACTGAAGAGGGGATTCAGGCAATAGAGGAGGTTATCTTCTCACTGGAAACCTATGACATAACAACAATAAGAGCTTCTATTGGTAAGATTTTTTTAATGGCAATCTTTGGTTTATATCACCCAACTAAAATTTTATGCAAACTTACATGTTCAATTACTAGATCCCTTAGCTGGCACAGAATCTGGGGACTGGCACTCCAAAGTTCTGGTACCCAGACTTATCTGTGATACCACACTGAGGCAAAAGCAGTTATTTACAAGTCCCTGACTGCACAAAGCAACTGTCAAGAATTGTTCTTGAAGCTTTGAGATGGAAAGCAATAGTTAGATGAAGAAGAAATGTTAGATCTGCAGACCTAAGTTTTCTGCTCTAGTAAGTATGAATCTTGGAGGAAGGGGGAAATTCACAGGTTTTGTGAGGTACTGAATATTATGAGAGCAAATCACGGTTACCCTTTCCTTGCATAATTTTGGTACTAATGTGAAGTATTTATTATTGCCTTTTGGTAACATAGGTTTAGTAATACAGGTTCTTATAATGTATGCTTGATTCTGAGAAGTGAAGGGAGTCATCAGCAGCTTCTAACAAAGCAGTCCCAGCCTGATAAGAGGGGAGAACCCCTAATCCAATGGGACCTTTTGTGTAATGCAAGCTACAGCATTTTACCCAGTTAATCTTGTGTCATCATAAAAGAGTTATGAAGCCAAATAGGCAACACAGTTTTTGAAACTGAACTCTCTGGGTGGAATTTCCTCCATGAAGATGCGATTTTGCAATGTGAAATAATGAATGCATTTATTTAAAAATTTAAGCATTTTAGTAATTTTTTTTCTGTCATTTTTTTCTTTGAGATTTGTGGCTTAGTATGATAATGAACTAGATCCTTTTCTTTAGATTTGTAATACTTTTGTTATAAAAGCATCCCATTCAGAAAGATGCATTGAGTGGAAGGCATAATTCTGTTTTATAAAAAATTCTTTACAAAAGAAATTGAAAAAAGGGCTTCATCCAGTTCAACTCAGAGTGGTGGTGAGTTAAACAGCAACTTTTGCTTTTCCCCAAGGCTAGAAGGTTTCTTCAGCACTGTGCTGGAATTAATCATGCACTTATTTTCAAATGGAGTCAGAACAACTCCTCTCTTTGTTCCCATGGGAATCCTCCAGTGTTCCCAGGATCACAAGTAGACGCATCTTTCTGATGTTTTGAGGGCCAAGTGTAAATACACAGTTTAGATGTATTTGCAGCACCAACTTAGTGTGGCTGTTGGTGGCTTTGAGTAACAATGGGGTGCTACTTTACATCAGTTTTTTGCTACAGAAAGAAGTAGTATAGGGGACAAATTTCTAAAATGCTAAATTTTAAACTACTAACTGTATATACCATCAATATGTATATCTATACTTTAATAACTTTATACTTTTTTTTTTAAGGTATGTATCTTGTCTCCAAATATATTCGGAAGAAAACAGACAGTGTGGTCATTTTTTCAGGAGAAGGATCAGATGAGCTAACACAAGGATATATATATTTCCATAAGGTAATAATATTCAGTATACAGAATGCCCTTGAGCTGCTTGTTCTGCCTTTCAGCAGAACATCTGTGATACTTCAAGGTGTGATGTTTGAGAGTTGTCATAACTATATATTTGTTGAGCTTTTCTTCTGGGGTGGCATAAAATCCAAGGGATTTAATCACCTAAAAAACAGCTTTCTTAATCTTCAGCAGTTCCTGAGACTGTTATTTCTTGTATGTAGTTTTTGCTGGTTTTGAGATCACTTGGTGATCACTGCAATTCAAATGCAGGATAGCCAGTGGTTCCCTCAGTGCAGTTGTGTTCTACCTGTGTGCTCCATGCTATGTTTGTTTTCAGGCACCATCTCCTGAGGAAGCTGCAGAAGAGAGTGAGAGGCTTCTGAAGGAGCTGTACCTGTTTGATGTACTTCGTGCAGACAGAACCACTGCAGCACATGGGTAAAATGTATTCCCTTGGATGCTGAGCACTCATAATTTAAAAGTAAAAGAAGATTAGGCAAGAAAAGACTGTTGAGGATTTGTATGCCAAAATGAAGTTGTAAGCTTAAGGAATTTGAGCAACAGTAAAGCACACTGCCAGA
Source organism: Ploceus nigricollis (assembly GCA_013399945.1). Taxonomy (NCBI): domain Eukaryota; kingdom Metazoa; phylum Chordata; class Aves; order Passeriformes; family Ploceidae; genus Ploceus; species Ploceus nigricollis. The sequence goes on from VXBC01024469.1 coordinate 3,112,279, forward strand.
TTTAATCTGATCTGTGACTATAGGGCTCACTGTGTTGCCAACTGAAATATTTTTTGTCTAGGACTGTACTGGTCTTTACAGAAGCAGTGAATTAGAAACACAAATATTCAGAGTTAAGGAGGGAAGGCAAACTTTTATTTGATTTTGGGGTCTTTGGAGGTTTAGACAAAGAGAAATCTTGAATCTGATGATTGTCAGAACTAAAACAACATACTGAAAAAGGTATATGCATTAGGTAGCTGTCTGTAATAAAGAGATATGAGGATACAACCGCTGTAAATGATACCTTGAAGAATCTCCACATTGAGTGCTGTAGAAAATAGTATTGTTATACTAAACAGAAGCATTTTACTAAAAGAAATACATTAATTAAACCGAGAACAATGTTGGAAAGCTGTCTGTAGGTAAGAAAAAATGGTATTTTTGGCAAAGCAAACAACTTATCTGTTGGGAAAATTTGTTGTATATTGATCCTGCCACAAAATGACTTGCCCAACTTTTTACAATTTTCTTATGCTTCTCTTTACTAGTGCAGGAGACCTGCCATTTGTTTTGTGCTGAAAATTTTCACCACACTTTAAAGGCTGCTTAATATCACATGCTGGCTGCTTTTGTTTTTCTTTGGACCTGCTGCACAGCACTGTTAGGAAGAAAGAACCCTCGTATTAACAAATTAGAACAGAATTTAAGGAGTTCAGATTTATGGAGAAAAGGGAGAAGAACTAAGAGTAGAGAGGAAAGGATGAAACTACCATTATCAGTTAGGACCAAGAATAACTATAAGGAAAGACTTGCAGTGCAAATCTTGTTGGAGAAACTGAGCCCTTAGTATATGATTACTGAATACTCAGTATTGTGTTAATTTGGGGTTTTTTTGTAAGGTGGGTATTACCTGAAGTAGCTGAAGCTTTTTATCAGAGTAGAAACTAAAAAGACAATGAAATTACTAGGATGCAGTGTAACATCTCCTTTCACTTGTGAAGCTGGACAGCATAATGTCTCTTGAGCAGACACACCGAGAGGGATTCTTTCCGCTGAAGATGCAGTTACTGTCATTTTATTTGTTGCCTTCTGTGTCCTTAGAAGCTGTGGTATTCAAAAGCAGGAAGGCTTTGTATGTGTATATTTACCACTGGTATAGGAGAGAACTTGTGTGAATGCTGTAGGGCTGCATTTTGTTGTTTCTTGACAGCACAAATGTGGATTTCAGAAATGACAACAGAAGTCCTTGCTTGGTTCTATGGTATGTTTACAAATGCTGATGCAAATCCTAGTGAGCAACTTGGTAGTTCTCTGAGAGGAAGAGGGTTTTTTAAAATGTGCTTTTGCATACACGTTGCAATGGTTGTTGCAGATCCTATAAGACTGTAGTCTGTAAGTTCAGGGCATATGGCATTATAAAACATCATAGTCTTTAATCTGTGTAGACCATACACCTCACTTCACAAAGTGGTGAATTAAATTCAGGTAGTTGTAAATACACAGGTGAAATTTCTTCCAAGTAAAAGCAGAAAACCTGGTGTTTATGTGAAAGACAGGGAAAACTTAGCTGCTGTGGAATTTGTAAGTAGATGACTTGTTGGATTAATTCAGTATCTTTTCTATTTATTCCCCCTGCTTAGCCTTGAACTGAGAGTCCCATTTTTGGATCATCGGTTTACTTCTTATTATTTATCTCTGCCAGCAGAGCTGCGAATCCCAAAGGTACATAAAACTAGGGTCGGATCCAAACGTAAGTTTACAAATTCACTGATACATGTTCTAAGCATGACCACATTGCTGAGTTCGATGATTAAGTCCTCCACCCAAAGTCAAGCATGCTCTTAAATATTTTACTGAATTGCTGGACTACTGGGAACCCTTTTCTGACCAAAACTTCTGAAAAGAAACCATTTCATAAGTGTTTAAATCCATATCTTTGCACTGCGGTTCCTGAGACTCATGACATTGTTTTTCGTTCTGCAAACAGAATGGAATTGAAAAATACCTTTTAAGATTGTCCTTTGAGGATTCCAATTTACTTCCCAAAGAAATTCTCTGGAGACCCAAAGAAGCTTTCAGTGATGGTATAGCATCAGTAAAGAAATCCTGGTTTTCCATTCTTCAAGACTATATTGATCAACAGGTAGAATATCACTTTTTCCTTTCTCACTTAGGTGTATTAGTTATGGTTGCCAGTGGGAGGCAGCTCACATGCTTAGTTGAGAGAATAAATCTGGATATAGCAGTTGAGCTTCCTTATGCAGGAGTAAGATAAACCTTAATCAATGTTCTTCTAGATAGGTCTGAGTTGATTAAAAACATTTGTGATCCTAGTTAGAAAGAAATGCTAGACCCTGCCAGAAATGACTGTATAAGGAAATGAACATCATTTAAGTGTCTGGATTGCAAATTAGATTGTGTATCAACAAACACAATTTCTGGGTTACAGGCAAAGCAGCTGCTTCAGCTGAAGGCACTTGCATGAACTTACTCTGCAGCTGAGTAACAGCATAATGACCTTATAATGTACTTTCTTGTTTGCGTCATTCATTTTTCAAAGCCATCCCTAGCTAAGCCTTTTTGCTTTTTAAAGCCTCTGCTTGCACTGTTAACCAGTGAAGACTTACAGCATTTTGACTCTGTACAAAGGATAATCCTCTCTGGAGTGCAGAGGTAGTTAAGTCATGGAGAGGAAGGAATAAGACCCAATTTACACCAGAGCTCTGTTACATGGAAATACCTGTAGTCAAGCCTGTGGATGGGAGCTTGTCTGTCCTACCACCAACTCTTTCTTCCCCATTTTCTTTCCATATTTCCTCAGGCAAGAAATTAGTTGGGTCAGGTAGCAGTGTTCTGCTGCCTGTTCTGAGCCTGTACTGCTGTAGGAGCAGCAAATCTGTTTCACAGACATGAAAAGTTAAACAGCATGATCGCAGCCTAAAACTGCCCATTGAAATTGCCTCAACTGGTGCAACTATTTATCCTTCCTTTCTCAGCCAGCTTAGCAACTGCAGGTGTCTTTACCTCTGCATCCCAGGTTTCTGTTGCTAGGAGCATGGTTATTGGTGTTGATTATAACAGCCAACTCTTCCCCAAGCTACAAAAACAACCTAGGAAGCCACTTACATGGCAAAATGACTGCTTTAAGTTTTTGCACTTGTTTCACAGCAAGGGAAGAGTAGGAAAGAAGTGTTTGTGACCTTACTAACAAAGGTGGTTGTATCCCAGAGAAACAGGCTTCACATGTAATGCAGAGAAATACCAATATCACTGGAAATACATTTACGTATTCTTAAAGATCGAGTGAGCTGGTGACACAGGTTTGTTTGACCTGTCAAACTTGTGCCTCTAGAATAGACTTTTTTTTTTCAAAACTGTGGATGTTTAGTGGTTGGTGAATCCTTGTGTATCTTAAAAAGTTGAAGATATTTGCAGCTTAACTTGAGTTTTGCTTATGTCTGTAGGTTGATGACCTTTTACTGGAGAAGGCAGCAGAGAAATATCCGTTCAATCCTCCTAAAACAAAAGAAAGTTATTACTACCGCCAGATCTTTGAAAAGCACTACTCAGGGCGGAGCAGCTGGCTGCCCCACTACTGGATGCCAAGATGGGTTAAAGCTACTGATCCTTCTGCACGCACATTGAAACATTACAAGTCGGCTACCCAAGAATAGACTGTTCAAATAATCCCCAGTTAAAAGTGCTGCAAGCATTTTGTGTGCACTCTGCTTTAAGAAAACCAAACAAATTATGCAAACCTGAAGCTTAAGTCATCTTTAAGATGTACTTTGACAGTGCTATTGGAAATTAAAGCTTTCTGTTGTTAGTGTACTATTAAAAACTTATGCTGCTGTACCAAAACTTTGTAATTAATGGGAAAATATTTTCTGGATAAAGGACTACTTTATTTGACAGCTCTATTCCTTATGTAACCTTGATTGTATTAATCTTCCTTGAAGTAATTTAATATATTTTAATGTGAGCTCTGTTTTGAGGACTTGAATCAGGCTGAGGGATGCAAACTGCTGCTGATGCTCTGAGCCAAGGGGAGTTGGACTCTAGCTATCTGGTGATTTGTATTTCTGGCTGAGGGACTTGGATAGCATCTATATTATTCTATTCTGAATGTCCTTCTACACTCTCCTGAAAACCTTGGTCTAGTTTTCAAAAAGTATTTAGATATTCATAGCTATGCAGAGATGCTTTCTGGAGTTTATTGAGATGGTGCTGGGTGTTACTTAAATGAATAATTATTAAATTAAATCTTATTTGTTACTGTGAAGCTACCAGTTGGCTTTTCTGTAAATATACCATCAGTTGAAAGATATTGTGACTGTTATCAAAGAGCAGAATGGATAAGAGAAGCCAAGTTATATCTTTGTTTCTAACTCAAGGACTTCAGTTTTTATAAATGTATTTATTATTCTTGAAAAAATAGAATGTTAACTGGGTGATGTGTATCAGTCTGATGGAAATTACATGAGTAAGTATTTTAAGAAATTTTTCATTTATTGTGAGACTTTTCTCACCTGTATGATGAAGAAAGGTCGACTGTGTTGTTGCTGAACCATATGTGGCCAACTGTGTGGGTGAACCAAACCTGTTAACCATAGGTTGTAGTTGGACAAAGCATCACTGACAACTATGGGATCAGATGCCTTGCTTGGAAAAATGGGGTAAAAACTGCTTCAGAAATCACAAGAACTTCTAATACTCTACTGAAAAAACACCTGAATTTTTACCCAAGATAACTTTTTATTAACTACTTAGCCATGAGGGTTACTTTTGTGAAGGTAACTTTAGTATAAAGGTGGTCAAGAAATACATATGTGTGCTGCAGATTGACTTGATTAGCATTGTGCTCTTTATGAAAACAAGTCTTCTTTATTGTCCCTCTTCACTAGGAAACCAAAGCCATTTTTTATTTAAAAGATAAAATATAAGCTGCTCTGATTTAAAACGTTCACAAAATGACTGGTTGTCTGTTTGTTGCTCCACCATAATGCTGCATTTGAGTCTGTATCCCAGAAACTTGACTGAAACCTTTTGGTGGCACCACAGCACTTGTGAACTGTCTGTAATATATTCCTGCAGCCTTCTTTACTTAAGGGCCATGTGCTTGTCTCTTTGGGTTTCTTTGAAACAGTTAAGAGTGTTTTGAGTTGAGAGAGGAGTGTAGAGTACATGGTTAGGTACTGATGTGTACAGGTAAGATTTACTGCTCTCTGTAAGCTTCCAAGTCTGTGATAAGAAAACAGTATTGGCCTGAAGTGAAAACAGGCTCAACATATTTTGGGATCACTGCTCAAATGCACTTTCTGCTGCAACATTGCAGCATTCAAGGAAATCCAGCTAATTTTAAAAAAATTCCTAGTACATTGGAGATTTATATATCAGGGCAATATCCTAGACTGATTATTTAGTTATTTTAGCTTTTTACTAATGTGCACAGGAAGAATACCGTGCTTGCTGCCTTGTCAAAGGTCCTGTGAGTGTAAAATCTGTTCATTCCTTCTTTATATATGGAATTCTACAGCTTTTTTGGTTTCTGTGATGCTATATTTTCTCTTTTTTTTCCCCTTTAAAATAAAAATTGAGGCAAAAAAAGACAAAAAATAAAATTTAAGACAAAGCCATCCAGCTACTCAGAATCATTTGCTAGCTGTAGCCATGTTTGTAGTTTTTCACAGGAGGGAACAGGATGCAGATCCAGAGTGCAATGCTGTCTTGTCTAGTTTTATTCTAGCTTTCTTCCTTCTGTGGTGGCCTCTTTTTCTCACTCTCTTTTGGATAAAGTTAATCTGGACAGTTCTGACAGCTTGAGTGTATTGGTTTGAGTATTGTGTCAGGTGGGGATGAAGAATTGAAGTCAGTGGTCCATATGGGGAAAGCAGAGATGAATATTTGCTTGGCTTGCAGGACTGATGAGGGCTGAGGGAGAACCTATAGGGTTCTTGCAAAGTGGGCTTGTTTGGTTTTGGTTTAATTTTAATCAATTTAGCTATTAAGTTTTGTTTTCACAGCAATCTTTCCTCCTTTTGAGGATTGAGAAATTAACAGTTCCAAAGAGAGCACTGCGGGGTATGAGACCTACCAGGTGCTTAAGGTTGCCCAGTGCTCCCCATGGCCTTCATCTCTTTAATAAAGCCTATGTGCTGTTTTAGCCTCCTGTTGGTTGCTTGTGTGGAGCCTCCCTGACTGTGCCACATCCCAGTGGTCCTGACAGTGGCTCTCTAGAGAATTTCCCCAGTACAAACCAGCATGTAAGATCCAGAGGGCACTTGGCAGGACTTAGGAACCCTGAGTCCATTGGTCAGAATTTTTTGTTGTGGGATGGTTTGAAATTATGTAAAATTTTTGAAACTCTGTTTAAAATTACAGTAAAGTGTAAAAGCAGCCTATTTTAGAGTCTTTGGAGGGGTGGACATTTTTTTCTGATAGAGACTTAATTTTTGGTTCCCATTAACAGAAGTTGTGGAAGGAGGATTTGATAGAAGATAAGCCTATGTTTGAGCTGGCTGTGGAACAAGTGTCTCCAAAGCAGAGGGCAGCTGAATTGTGGGAGAGGCTGCTTATTTCTGTAACAAGTTACACTGTGAGTTCCTCAGTGCCTTTCCATGGGATAGCCAAAGCACATGCATCACCTGCACCATGGCTGTCACTGTTCCTCATTTTGGAACTTTGGGCCTATTGCTTTTTATTGATGTGTTTACAGAGATATTGTGGTTGATGAAAAAGCTGCAGTTAGGAAAGTCTTAGTTTTGTGTAAGCCTGTCTCTGGATGCAGGTAATGCACAGAATTGTAATTGTATTTTTATTTTAATTGAATAATTTCAATTTATTTTCATTTAAAGGAGTAATTTAATTTTTTTTTTTATTTAAAAAGCTTGTTCCCAGCAAAGGACAAAGAAGAATGAAGCAGGAGGTGGTCTTTGCTGCTGTGCTTCTCTACAAGTTGGTAGGGGTAGTAGCTAGGGGAGGTGGTACATTAAGAGCTGCTTTCTAAGATTTGTTTGTGGTATTTCGCCCACCCCTCTCCGTAGTGCCACTTTCCGTCTTATTGTTGCCTGGAAACTCTTTCAACAGGAGAAAACTCGCTGGGCAACCAGTTTTTTCCAGCACTACGCTCAGGTTTGGATCTTTCAATCACCCTATGAGCAACAACAGAAGATGCTGCCTACCCTCGAGCCCGCCCGACTTTGTGTTTCTCCCATGCAAGCGAGTCGGGGCTGACTGCGCCCCTTGTTCTGTGTCCCGGGAAGCCAACAGGCAGCCACCTTTCCCCCAGCATGACACAAAGGGTTTGTCAAAACTTGAATTTTCGGATCGGGAAGTTGCTTCCGGCACGATCTCCTAATTTTTTCCCAAAATTTTCTTTTTCTAGCCGGCAGATGGCAGCCGCTAGTTAGCGCGTCCGTGCAAATGAGCTCCTCATCCCTGGGGAAGATGTGCTCCTTCCTGCTTTCTTTCTGCTTTTAATATCTTCCTTCACAAACGATTGTCACTGGGATTTGTGCGTGAGCCTCGTGGAATTTAATAAGTACTTGATTAGAATAAGGATAAAGACAAGCATAAAATAAAATGCTTTCAAATTGATCTTGCTCAAAAGATGGTGTGTAGAACTTCTCATGCTGGTGCTGCAGGTAAGGTGGCAGCTAAGAGTTTAATTGTATTAGTATTGAAGGCATTCAGTATTCCATTTAGAGGTAATTCAAAACTAGTTATGTTAAAAATCAGTAATGTGAGTTGGAATAGGTATAATGTCAGTTCTAGGGAAGATGGAAGACAATACCAGACTAGGGAACAAGCAATGTTAATTTTACCTCTGAAGTTGTTAGGAGTTTTCATTTTTCCTTTTTCCTTCATGATTAACATAAGGATCACAGGATTTCAGATAGTCATACAAAGAGAACATTAAGATAGAATCATAGAAAAATTTGGGTTTGAAGGGACTTTAGAGATCATCTAGTTCCAACCTCCCTGCCATTGGCAGGGATAGACTTTCAGTAGACCAGATTGCTCAAAGTCCCATCCAACTTGGCCTTGAACACTTCCAGGGATGGGATATCCACAACTTCTCTGGACAACCTGTTCCAATATCTCACCATCCTCACAGTAAAAAATTTCGTCCTTCTATCTAATCTAAATCTACTGTCTTTCAGTTTAAAGCCATTCCCCTTGTTCTATCACTAAATATCCATGTAAAACATGTCTCTCTTGTAGGCTCCCTTGGGGTACTGGAAGGTGCTACAAGCTCTTCTCTTTTCCAGGCCGAACAGCCCCAGTACTCTGTCTTCATGGAGAGGCCCTCTGATCATCTTCATGGCATCCTCCAGACTTGCTCCAACTGCTCCATGTCCTTCCCATGCTGAGGGCCCCAGAGGTGGATGCAGCAGTCCAGTGGGGTTTCACCAGAGTGGAGTAGAGGGGCAGAATCCCCTCCACTGATCTGCTGCCTTCACTTCTTTTGGTGCAGCCCAGGAAACCACCAACTTTCTGGGCTCTGAGCACACACTGCTGGCTCAAGCTTGTCCGCCAGCACCCCATGTCCTTCCCCTCGGGACTGCTCTCAATCCATCCTCCACCCACTCTGTATTTATGCTTGGGCTTGCTCTGACCCAGGTGTGAGGCCCTGCCCTTGGCATAGTTGGGCTTCATGAACCTGCCTCTCAAGGCTACTAGGAAGTTTTACAGGTGCACGTCAGAAAGGCTGAGGTACTTTTTTTCTCAAAAACATTATTTTAAAAATAGAAATGCATTATAAAATGAAGTACATCATCTAAATTTGGAAAGATTTCCTCTTTATGAAAATGGTCAATCCAGTTGTTTTGTGAACTCTGTGATGATGAATTGTGATCATAGGTGGTGTAATGGCAAAATGGCAATATGGAAACACACACAGCCTTTTGCCTGCTCCAGACATGTTCTGAGAGAGGTCTTCTGCCTTTTTGGTTTGTTTTTTTTTTTTTGTGCGTGTATATGTGTGTGTTGTACAGGGTGCTTAATTGATGAATTTTCATCAAGGAGAAGATAGAGTAATTGAGTCCAAAATAGTCCTTTAGAAAATTATAATACTGGGTACTTAAAACTAATTGAACTGACCTCAATTCCTAAGCCATAATCATCCTGCAGAGGCCAAGAGGAGAGTCAGGTTCTTCTGGTTGCAAAAGCTGCCTCCATTTTTGCTACTATCAAGGATAGAAGTAATTGTCTATATTAATAAACTGTATTACTTAACATCTCTCACCACTGCTCTTGAAGACTGCCTTTAACACCTGGGGCAAAATGTATATTAATACAAATTACTTTTGATTAAAACCATTATTATTTTAGCACAAAAAGGAAGGGGGTGGTAGAAAGGAACATTCTCCTTTTAAATATTTAAATAGTCATTATACCAAAGTGATACAAATTACTGGCTGACTGACAACTTGCTAATAATAGCTTAAAAATGCAAATAGAGCTATTATCCCAATTGACACTAATTGGAACTCCTTTGGCAGCCTGGGAGGGCAGGACAGGAAGGTTTGATTGTTTCCTCAAGCTGGAATTGGGCTGGTAAGGAAGTGTGGGGAAGATGTGCTGTGGATAAACAGGTTTCCATCTGCAGACATCAGAATTCATTATGCTATATTTCAAGAAAACTGCTCTGAAGTGCTGTCTTGTGCCTATGCACAGTTTTGGTGAGGTTTGTGGTGCACTGGGTGGGTCTCACTCATGCCCACACAGTGCAGGCTTTGCCTGGGCTGAGTTATCACTGTGGGAATCCAAGTTGTAAAAGCTCAAGCCTCACAAAACAGCTGTGACGTCTTCTGGGTATTGTGAAAATTCACTGTTCTAAAATTCACTGAATTATATTTTTTTAAAATTCAGTCTTAGAATAACTACACTATATGTATATATTCCTTCAGTAATTTTTGTGTATCTTCTCCAGGCAAGGTTTGCTTCCAGAGCATGTTGGTACACACAAATACAATGTGGCTAATGTTGTCTGAGTGCTGTAACAGTGAAAATTAAAGCATTTCTATGTGCCAAAATTGAATATCTGTGATTAAAGATGTTCTGTTACTCAGCTAGATGTTTTTAATGATACCTAGTTCATAAAAATAAAATGTTGAAGGTGTATTAACATCTATTGGCACTGAGGTGCTCCAGCTCTGACTGAGAATATAAGGCATGAATTTATGCAGCTCTTTACGTGCTTCACACAGTTCCACTCTCTCTTGCCTTCGGGTGGTGTCTCCATTGTTATATTTGTTTGACTCAATGATCTTAAGGGTCTTTTTCAATCTAAATTCTTCTGTGATATGTTGGTGCATGTGTATTAACTCTTTTACAGCTATGCTGCTGAAATAGAAATGAAGGAAATGGTTTAGATAGGAAAAAAAAAAACCAGAAAAGGTATTTTCCTGCCCCCCACAAATATTTTCTTAACATTTAACATTATTCTTTATAATTAATGCAATTTCTTTGCACTGAAGTGGCTGGTTGGCTACATGGTGTGCATTGCATTTCTAGCTCAGCCACTGTTGTTACTTCTGGCCAAGCCATCTCACCTTGCTGGGTTTCCTCCCTCCAGGCTTCTGGGAGAGCATGAAGCACCATGAGAGATAAAGTGTTTTGTTGTCTATCAGGCTGTTCACGTTTCATTTCTTCCATATGCAGTCTGGTAACATTGTTTAATTTGGAGAAGGATGTAGAAAACAAGAGGTGATGTTTTTTGCACACACTCTGTATACCTCTCTTTAAAAAGGAGTTTCTAAGATGGTTTATTCTGACAGAAATCAGATATCTATCAGGAATGGAGCAGTGATAATTTTTAATAAATATCAAATGATTTTCACACAGTGTCTCCAGCTGACAATTGTTTCACTCTCTATCGAAAGTATTAAAAGAATAATGCACAGAGTGTCTTTTTTTCTTCCCTGAAAGATGTAGGTTCAAGGATATTTGTTCACTTGCTAATACCAAAAATTTAAAAAAATGCTACTCCTTAGGTAACAATTATCTTCTGTAAAGGGAGGTGAGCTCTTTTGCAGATAACACGAGGACATGTGGCTGTATACTGACACAGTACAGCTGCAGGGAAGGAGCCACTGTGTGCTCTTGTCCTGTCACTCTGAGGTGTTTGTCAATGCACTGTGTTACATTATGGCTAAGGGAACTGCTTGGGCTCATCAGAAGAGCATTTGGTCATTACCAAAGTTTGTACTGGGACTTGCTCGGTATCTCTTACAATAAAGCAGTCAGCCATCATTTAGGAGACATAGTTTAAGGGACAAAGTTTGCATTTAAATAATGGCTGTTGGTAGCTCTGAAGGAGCTGTTACTGACATACTCTGAGGGAACAGCATTTTAAAGACTTTAATAATTTTCAAAAAACCTCTTGATGCTTTTCTGCTCTAGCTCATGATGGCTAGGGGTTGGGTTCCTGCAAGATCCCCATGCCCAGACATTTTGAGATCCTTCCTTTTCTTTTGGTTAGGACCATGCTGAGAAATACCAGTCTCCTGGCATGAACAGAGCACAGATTTGCTTGTGGCATCAGAATTAGGCAAGTGCTGCAGAGCCTGAGCTCCCCAGGTGAAATGAGGTATGGGGAGACAGACCCCCCCTCCCAGCTCCCCATTTCATGGGCAGGCTTTGTGAGCAATGGCTCTGGATTTGGCTTGCCAGGTTAAATTTGGCTGCATCTCCACCATGGACTACCAGTGTCCATGAAACAGCACAGAGATGGAGATGATGGACAGAGCTGCTGGCCCTCTGTGTCACTCTTGGGCAAGACAGGCTTCTGAGAACCTGTCTTCAACATTGCTGTCTGGGTGAAGGGGAGTGCCTGTGTGTAGGAGAGACAGTGCCTACCAGAAGAGCAGCCACATATCACAGTGCAGATGATTGATGTATTTCTGGGGGAAAAAATAAGCAAAAAGGGTGCTAAGCATGTTGGAGGTGGGCTGTGATGTCAAACTGCCTGTAGCATTCCCAGTGGGGACAATTATCAGCATTGGGTTTACTCTCTGTGCTGATTTCCTAGAAAGACTTTTATTGCTTTATTTAAAGCTTGCTTGTATTTTACTGAGAGATACCCTTGCTGCAGTGTTATTGACTAGCTTATGCAACATGATGGATGTCAGACTGCTGCCACCAAAAAGAGCTCAGTCTGTGTCACAGCTGTGGCTGGCTGTTGTGGAGACAGTGAGGGATTTAGTGAAAGCCTCTCCGAAGCCTGCAGTGGAGCTGGAGACTGGGCACTGCCCAGCAGTCCAAGGCAGGAATGGCCTGGGGCTGCAGACAATGCTGTCCAACACCTAAAAGTGTTTAAAAGCTGATGTAGCCCTAAAAGGGAGATTAAAGACCACAGAAATTATTTGAAACTCCTTTGAAGTACTCAATAGTCTATAGACTATATTGCTTAAGACTAAAGGCAGGTGAAAGACAGAATTCCTCTTTGTGTCTCCAGGATCCCAGAATGCCTGTGAGGGCAAATATTGTTGTGGGGAGATGAGTCTGTGGCAGGAACAGACAGCTGGACTGGATGCCTGCAGATGTGTGCAATTCATGCACCTCCACCTCTGCCCAGGACCTGCTGGGCAGGCACAGCCCCACAGCCCCTGACATTATTTTGCCACCAGAAATTAAAATGAGTTGTTTCAAATGCCAGATTTAACCACTCGACAGACTGACATGTAAAAGAAGACTATTTTGGTGACAGAGGCTCAGCTTTTCCTTCTAGAGTAAATTGTGGCAATACCACTGACATGCTTGAGGGAAAGGACACCACCCAGAAGGACTTTGACAGGTGCAAGGAGTGAACTTATGTGAATTTCATGAGGTTCAGCAAGGCCAAGTTTAAGGTCCCACACCTGGGTCAGGGCAATCCCAAGAACACATACAGGCTGGGCAGGGAATGGACTGAGAGCAGCCCTGAGGAAAAGGACTTGGGGCTCTTTGTGGATGAGCAACTCAACATGACCCAGCTCACAGCCCAGAAAGACAGCCACATCCTGGGCTGCATCAAAGCTGTGCAGCCTGCAGGGAGAGGGAGGTGATCCTGTCCCATCCTTTGATGAGACCCCACCTGGAGCGCCGCCTCCAGCTCCACGTTCCCCAGCACAGGAAGAACATGGACCTGTTGGAGCAACTGCAGAGAATGGGCATGAAGATGATCAGATATTTAAATTGAAGGAGGGTAGTCTTTGATTGGTTTTAAGGAAGGAATTCTTTACAATGAGGGTGGTGAGACTCTGCAACACATTGCCCAGAGAAATCGTGGATACCCCATTCCTGGAAGTGTTTAGTGTCAGTTTGGTTGGAACTCTCAGCAAACTGGTCTAGTGAAAGGTGTCCCTGTCCGTGGCAGGGGGTTGGACTAGATGATCTCTAAAGGTGCCTTCAAACCCAACCCATTCTATGTTTTTTCTAGAAAATTCAGTCCTATCTGTTTACTGGATGCTGTTATTTAGTACCTGTGCTGTCTTTCAAACACTTAGAGCCCATGTATATTTGTGGGCTTTGCAGTGGTTTCTTCTGCAGGGAGGTTTTTGAGATGTGCAGGCTGCAGGGAGTGAATGGTGGGGCTTCTTCTTTCCTCTCTGTGTCTCAAAATTCAGCACACACAGACTGTGAGTTCTTGTGAGCACCAGGGTCCTCCAGGCAAAGGTAACATAATTTTAAAGTTTTTCTTTCTTTCTACCCTTCACCAAGCATTATTCAACATGATTTCCACAGTCCTTTTGCTGTGCTGCTAGCCCAGCAGTCAGCTTCTCCTACTCACTGAGCTCAGTGGGAGCTCATACAGAAGTTTATTAGCCTGAAAATTAGCCTTGGAAAGACAAAGAGCTGCCAGAGTGCCAGTACAACCACAGTGTCTCATATCAGTGTGGTCCCTCCCACAAGCCACCTCAGTTTTCCCACCATGTAGCCCCCCACCTTGCTAGATCTGGCTTCTAGCTAGCTGAAAGTGGGATCTGTTTTAAGCATGGGCAGGCTTAGGTGCTGCTTCTAACCTAGCAGGAGTGAGGTTCAGCACCCACCTGCTCCTAATGGGAATAGTTGTGATGATGCCTCAGGTAACCCTGAAAATTGAGGTGTACGAGTTCATTTCCAAAATGGAAAACAACAAGGAGTGAATTCCTTTGTATTACTCAGTTTTAAATTTAGTCTGGATACACTGATTGTTTTTATTGGTGATTCATCTGCAATGAAAGTTTGCATCATAGCATTGAGAAGTATAGCTTGTAGCAGGGGGAAAGAAGATTGAACTCCAGATGCCTTGGCATCTGGTGAGATGGATGTAGCATTTCAGGCCTATCCTGGATATATAGCAATCAGATATTTTAATTAAAAAGATAATTACAGTCACATTTTTTTTCTTTTATATTGCCTGGATTCACACCCACAGGTGCTTTTATTGTGAATCTGAGGGATAGAACTTATTAAGAGCTTGGCTTTCAAATAATAAATCTACAATATTGGATTAATTCCACAGCAAATTATTGGAGCTGGGGGATACATCCTGCTCTTTCCATTCAGTAAACATGCTTCCTGATTTCCATCAGGTTTAGAAGGGATGGCACCTTGTGTGACCTGGAGCAATCCCAGGAACTCCTATCTCCAGCAGCAAATCCCTCAAACTTTCACCAACCACACATGAGGAGGTTCACAGCCTCCCTGAAAAAAGAAAATAATTTGATATTTCTTTCCAGTCTCAGACCACTGTTGCTATTTCTTGTTCCAGACCAACATGGGAAATAATTCCATCACTATCACCAAAGGAAGTATGTTGCAAAAGCCCCAGAGTAGTTTTTATTTAAAATGTTGCTATCATAAAATTCCAAACTATGAAATGAAGACCTTAGATTCCCATTCCGACATTACCCATCCCCCTTTTTAAAATATATTGATACATAACCACAGAACATAAAACATGCTGCAATGATACAAATATATTTTTGATACAGAAATTACAGTACATAATAAACCATGAAAACAAATTGAGGCACTAGACTGAACATCAGTTCTGTTCTGCACTAGCTGTGAAGCTGATTGACTCGTTTTCAATGAACAAAAGAATACTTGCTTGTTTAGTAAACATAACTCTACAGGTCATATCAAACATGTGCTTTGTTGTGAAACATCACCAGGGTTGCTGGTCCTTTCAGAACCACAACACACCTACCCAACATGTGTCACTGCCACAATATGAAAAATAATACTTTTATTGAATGTACAACTCGAAAAAAAACAAATCCCTTCAGTTATTAAATAAATAATTATTTCATACAGTGGTTAGTTTATATTACACTGCATTGGCCATTAGAACAAATGAAGTTTAATAAATAACGCACGGGAACGTCTCATTTACGCCTCCGTTCATAATTCTGTGCTATGCTCCCTTCAGAGGACCCTGCAAAAAACAAAACAGATTGAAGCACAAGGTACAGCCTTGCATAAACACCAGCAAGCACAAGAAGTGTCAGAGACCTGCAGCCAGCTGGCACCAGCAGACGCCAGTGGCGTGTTTGGAACAGAGACCAGAGCTCCCGGCCCATCCCTGAGCTGCTTTGATTTGGTTTTACCTCTCAGACTACACTGTCCTCCAGAAGGCTGAAGGTCTGAGCAGTGTTTTCCACCTCTCATCTGCTGAGCTGCTTGAAGCGCCATTAACTCAGAGCCACTTTACCTCCCAGTAATTCATCTAACTGATGGGATCTAAGCATTCAGGTCAATTTGTGGTAGAGGGTTTCTGCACAGACATATCCACCTTCATTCCTGTGCAGTCAGCTCTTTGCCAGCCCTTGGAAACTCTCCCTGTCCACAAGCCCTGCACACAGGGATAATTTTACTGTACGCTGTGGCAGGAGCCAAGCTCCTCCGACATACTCAGACTACCATGCTGACAAGCTGCAGCCTAAAATAGTCTTAAGTAACATATTTTATGTTTAGTTGTGGTAGATCTCTCCTTCTTGCTCATTTAAAATGAAAGTAAAATCCAGAGAGCCCTTCTTGAGCAAGGCTGTCCCCAAACCAGGGACTGAGACATCAGCATCCCCTTACCCTGCTTTGGCACCTGAGGCTGTAAATCAGCAACGTGCTCACACCCAGAGGGACAGCACGAGCTCCTGCCCATTACCAGGGAGCTCAGGGGCTTTCTGCAGAAGAAAACCACAGAATGGGGTAAAGGTCCTGCCCAGTTAAATATCTTCCAAAAGAGAGAAGTGAGTGTAGTCCTAACACTTACTATTCCTGATCTTGCTTTGATTACATAAAGGACCCATCTTCTCCTCTGGTGGAGCAGAAAAAACTTCTTACCATTTCCCCCTCAAGCCTCCCTGCAGAGGCTGCAGAAAAGCTGTGAATTCTAGTTTTACCTGTCAGACAGGTGTTACATAGCCCAGCAGGGTAAAACATCATTATTCCCTTCTGTCAGAAATAACCACATAACAGTATCCTGACTATACCAGCAATTTTGAAATTAGGGCAATACCATCTTTGCATTTTTAAAACATTTTCTGTATTTTACATTCTGATATTAATGCAAATGTAATACCAGTGGAAACCAAACCAAATTTATTACTTACAGACTATTTACTTTTGTGATAGCAGATATATTTACAGGTATTATGCATTTAATAGCTATTGCCACTGCAGAAAATTGTACAAAATTATTCATGATATGTAGCAATTTGCAAAATAATGCAGAGAGCAATATTACTAGTCTTGAAGGGGGTTTAATTGAAAATAAAAGTTACTGACAACCATAATTGCAGAATATAGATCACAGCATGTATCCACATAATATAAAGGTGTCAGCTAGTAATTTAACTTTTATCATCCATTTAACAAAACAGTGAGAACTATTTCAGAGACATGAAATACGTATTAGATTTTTTATTGTTTTAATTCTTATCCTGGAGAATCAACTGATACTTTATGCTTCACGGTGAGGGATTTCCTCAGTATAGCCCTAGAGCACAGTGAAGGAAGGTAGAGCTATGGGGAGTCTCCAATCTCCCACAGGGGTTCTGCACATGAGGGAAGAGGAGAATTCTGCCCAGTATGGATGCTATGGGAAAATAAATTCACAGTACCCATTCAGAGTTTAAAATGCTTTAGGTGAAGTCAAAAGCTGAAAGAGACTGTGAATGTTTAACAGCCTGATCTGCAGAATGAGGTGGTGTTAATGGCAAAGTTCTGTTCTTTCACCTTCTACTCCAAGTATTAGGAATAAGGGTCTCCAGTGAAGATATCCTTTTACCTGATGAGATCTGGATTTAGACCACAAGTTAAGTGACCCTTGCATTTTCAGCCTCCAAATTTTTCTTGATACCTCATTAAAATTTAGGGGGTTTTGTTTTAATAGCACTTTGGGGACTAGCAGAACATGCAAGGACAGGACAGTAGTGAAAGTGCTCTGGGGAGTTCTACCTGAGTTGCCTGCAGCTCAGACCAGCCTGGTCATTTCAAGCATTGAAGTGAACTCTGAAATATCTTGGGTAACAAAGAAAATCCTGATTCTTTTTCAGGGAACTCTGGATCTACACTACATGAAAACTGCTTCTTCCATCCGCTGGGAGAGAACAAAGAGGCAACGGAATGAAGAGGCTGTATATCACCAAGTATCAGATTTAGTCAAATACATACCAGAATTTAAAGATCTTTTGCCCATAAGTCCAACAAAGGAGTCTGTTTTATGCCCTGAAAAAATATATTTAGGGGTGTTTTAATACATTTTAACTAGGCAGGCTTTTAAAATAACAGGTTCTTGCAAGGAAAGAAGACAGGGTCCAAAACTGTTTATATCACAGACCAGTTGTTCACGTCACTCAGACAACAGAGAATGAACAGCAGTCTGACTAATCAGACTGAACAGGATAGACCAAGGCACAGGCCAGTTAGTGGACATCTTCTCATCAGGTTAGATAGACCTTTGGTTTTGGGGGTTTTTTTAAATATAATAGAAAACCAATGGCCACTAACAGTACAAATCTTATTTCTCTCCTGGTACAATTCCTACTGATCTGAGCAAATGCACAAGAAGGCAGTGTCTTGGTATAGCCTGCATCTGTGTGGTGCATCTCTTCTACCTGTTGTTTTATTTCTGAAACGTGGAAGAAAATCCTCCCTCACAGGTCAGGTGGAGCCCTTACTGGAGAGGAAGCCGATGGGACTCTGTGTCTGGACACATCTGAGCTAGACAGTCTGGCTCTATTTTTGGAATATTTATAAGTTCAGGTATTACCTTCCTGTCCCTTTAGGAATTCTCAAGACACTGGAAGTGTAGAGGATAAACTACTCCAAGTTTAGGCCTACAGTACATATCAGGTTATAGCAGTAGCTATAGTTTCAGAGCAGGAATGAAAATGTAACTGTTCTTCTTTATCTAAACTGGCTTTTGAGTCAAACATAGAAGTTTCTCTTTGGAAAGAATTTTGCTTGGTGAATTCATACACAAAGCAAGATACTCAGACCTCACGTGTATTAATTCAAGCTGAAGCAGTTTCAGAAAACTGTAATTTTTTTACTTTAGTCAGACAGTAATTTGGCATGAGCTTTGTATCAGACTCTTTATTTGGTCTTCCAATGCATAACCCCAGAGAAAGCACCTTTTGGCTAATAGAACATTGGGACAGTTGCTGGCCTCTGTGGACAGAGGAGGTTTCACAGAATATACAATCATGTTTACTTAATAAAAATCTTCCAGTTTCTCTTTAAACATCATGAGATAATTTCAGAAAATAAAACTACCACTGTGCAGAACAAGGTAATACCCCAGTGCTGATAGCATTTCCTGCTTGGTGTTACACATAAGCAGAGCAAGGCACACTTACTGTGGGGCAAGATATGGCTCTTCATATGGCAGCACATCATCAATCAGCCCCTACTGTGAGCAGGAGTCTGATTCTCAGACAATGCTGCGGGCACAGATGCAGTATCTTGCATGTGAGGACATGGGCACACCCACGAAAGCATTCTTGGGGACTTGGGAATTCATTATTCTAATTTTCCAGATTTTGCCATCTTAATTGCTCCTCTCAGAGTCTGGCAGTAAGCCTGCCTTGCCAATGAGAAAGGCTTGCAAAATCCCCCCCTTGGGAAATAAGAGAGAGCTGCAACATCCGCACATTAATATGGATTGAAATCTCAAAGCTTGCAGCAGCTCAGATGAGATACAGGCTCACAGTGGCACTGAAGGGGAGGTTTCAATTCTTTAATAGATCATTTCTCCACCAGTGGTGCTGCCAGTCCCTAGCTGAAAGCAGTCACCTTCTAAATAATCCTGTCAAATACACTATTCTCTATCTGAATATCTTCTATTTTACTTAAAATATTTGTATTTTGTAAACTTACTTTTGTGAGAGATCTGGCCATATCCTGATTGGAAGAGGAAAGGAAAGAGGAAAAAGACAAAAAGAGTTGTTAAAAAAGGACTGGCACATACGTATGATGCTACTGCAATGCTTCGAAAAATCAGATACAAAAACTAACCTACGCATATTCCACTTGAGGAAATTAGAGTGATGGTTTACAACTGCATTTCTCTTTGAATAAACTAAAAACTTCTTTCAGCTTAACCCACACAATTTAGATTAGTTTAGCTCCAATTTCTTAGATGAAGTCTTGGTTCAGTAAATGTGTAGAAAACGTGACAATAATTGTATACTCAACCAGTTTCCACACTTTGGTGATTCAGTGGCATGTATGAATTATCATGCTATCCCTTACTGGGATTTACGTGTTGCAACAGGTACACACTTAAGACTTCAAAGCCTTCTCTTTTTCAATCAGTGAGTTTATCTCGTATAAAACTTAAAAGAAACAACAAAACAAAAAAGCCAAAACCCAAAGTACCTCATGGCAGCCTAAGAAACAGATATAACACATTAATCCCGAGCGATAACCGTGTAAGGTTTGGGCAGGCACTGGGAGAAGAAGCATGTGGAGAGGCGTGAGCAGCCCCCCGCCCCGCTCACCGGCATCCCGCTTGCCCATGAGGCCGAAGAACTGCTGGGGCCGGGGTCTCCGGGCCATCCTCTGCAGGAAGTGCTCCAGGGGCAGCGGCAGCTCCTCCTGCGGGGCGACAGCGGGCGGCGCTCAGCGCGGACCCCCCCGTTCAGCCCCGGCCGGGCAGTGCCCGGCACAGAGCCCCTGGCTCCGAACCCCACGCTCCCCCACCCCGCGGGGCCGCCGGGGCTCACCTTCGCCTGGTCACTGTCGGACCAGTCGGACCAGTAGCTGAGGTCGTCGGTGGCTCCCATCTCCTCGCCCAGCGCCTGTGACGAGGCCAGGAGGAGCACAGCGAAAGCCAGCGGGAGCCTCATCGCCGCCTCGACGTCCTGCGGGGGCAGAGGTTGGAGCCCTGGCAGCCGCGGGCGGGCGCGCACAGCCCTGCACACAGTGACACACCGCCACGCGGGGCACCGCTGGGGACACGCTCCCTCGCACGGACAGCCCCACGCGCGCCGAGTTACACCGGCACCCTCGCCCCGACTGCTGCAGACCCCTCTGGAGAGACACACACCCATTACAGCGGCACACTGCTCCCTAGCACACAGACGGACACACAGACACGCACAGCCAGCGGTGCCCCTTCCCACACGCACGTACAGGGGAAGACTTAAACACACCCTCGCACGTCTATGCACATCTAGGATTCACACCTTCCCAAATACACACACGCAGAAAGATACATCCCCCTCATACACACATCCAGGTACACATGCATCCACTCACAAACTCATACAAAGAGCTACACACCTTAAATGCTCACACCCACGTAGGAACGTAGCTGTCCACACACACAAACACAGAGATACATGTGTCCAGAGGTGCACACTCATCCCTTTGCACATCCAGGCACATAAGGACAGGCACAAAAACATGCTGGCACATCCAGGCACTCACGTGCGGACACACAAGCACGAACAGGCACCCCCCAGAGAGGCACACACCTACAGACCGGGACAAAGAAGTACACATGCACACCCCCTCACAACCACAGGACAAGCGGAGCCCTCGCACACAGGCACGGCCGCCCGGGCTCCCGCAGCGCACGCACCGTCGGCAGCAGACAAGGCGAGCGCGGCTCTCCGAGCGCATTGGCCGGCCGCGAGAGCGCTCCCCACTTTATATGCCAGGAGACGGGGAGGGCCGAGACAGCCTCATTTGCCTAAATGCGATTACCCCCGGTTTTATCGNCGCCTCTGCCACCCCGCCCCGCTCCCCCAGGGCACGGAGAGCTGCTCTCCGCTGCGAGCGGCACCGCCGGGACGGAGAGCAGCGGGCAGGGGCCGTGGGCCAGCGGGAAGGGAGCCCCGGCGGCCAGGCAGAGGGGCAGCCTCCCGTGCCTGGGCCACTTCCTTCCCCCGGGTCTGTCTCCCCCGTGCCGCTGCTCAGGTAGCCCCAGCCCACCGGGACTAAAAGTGAGGGATGCACGAAACTGAGGAGGGCGTGACAGGGTGGGTGCCGGCTTGGGCCGCCGGGCACCCCAGGTCTGGGGGGTGTGTGCCTGCTCAGGGGCTGTCGCCGCCGGGTCTGGGGGGTGTGTGCCTGCTCAGGGGCTGTCGCCGCCGGGCAACAGGCCAGCACCGCTGGGCTGGTTGCTGCAAAAGGCGAGCGCCTGTACTGGAAAGGATACTGAGCCGGTCCCTGCAGCAGCACATGCCTGCCGGCGTCCTTGCCCTATGACAGCTTTGTCTGTAAGATTGCCCTTAAATAAGAAAGGTTGTGACCCAGTGAGCTAAGGGTCACTCTTGTCAACATGGACTGCTTTAGAATATGGTTGAGAAAGAGTGATTTGGAGAAGGGACTTCATGGAGCCCAAGCACCTGCATTGAGCACCTCTGTTGAGAGCTCGAGTGTGGGTGGTGAGAATGCTCCTCGTTCTGACTACCAACAAGCTGGCAGAAACTACAATGTTTATCAATTCTGGAAACCCAAACCATCAGATTTTCATGCTGCACCTTTGCAGCGTTCCCTTTGATGTGTGAACTTTGAAGTCTCTTGAAGAACAATTGTTTTCTTGTGGTTTTGTTTATTATTTTGTTTCTGTTTACTATAGTGACAACAGAGCAGCAGTCAGATACATCAAACCAGGCTTGCCAATCCTGCAAATGTTCCTGAAGCTTGTGTCTCTCAGAAATCCTGAGAACTCCCAACTTTCTATGAAGTTAATTTCTATCACTTGGAAAGTACAAATTTGAAATACCCTATCTGTTCTAATTCTCTAATTCAACATTTTACCAAAATGGATGTAATCATAACTTGACCTATGAAATTACAGGGATTTTATTTTTTGAGAGAGCAAGAGAAGAAAAATTAAAAAGGGGTCCTTTTCAGTCTTCAGAGACTTTAATGAATTCAAGTACTTTATCTCAGAGTTATCTAATAGTTTGGGTGGAAGTGAAAAACTGATTAATAGATCAAATTCACTTTTCTCTTTCTCAATTTTAAAATAAATTGGCTGTTTAATCTTTCTTTGACCTGCAATAGTCAGACATTGCACTATGAACTTTTCAGAAAGTGAGCAGATTTCCTGACTAATGAGAAAAGCTGATTCCTAGGAAGATTTTGAGTTCATTTTTTCATGTGAAAAGGACATAGAAGGCTCAAATAAGGAAGCAAGCTGAAGCTCCTGCCTTTGTGCTGCCCAGTCCCTATCCTAGGGAGGTACTAGAGCATGGTAAAGTGACCTTTGTGCACAAACAAAACCCCCTGTTTCACATATTTATTCACAATGTTCTCAGAGATATAAAGCTGCCTCTTCCTCACACATGATATTAGCAGCTTTATCTCTATGAGTAACCTTGTGAATAAATATGTGAGCTCAAAGACAAGTACAAGAGGTCTTTGGTGAATATTCCTTCTCTACCCATGCTCAGGGAACAGACCCCACTCCTCTGTTAGACCCTGTGATTTCTAACAACCTGCGTGAAGATTTTTGGTCATGAATCAAGAGATCATTAGATCCAAATGACCCAAATAAGGGTTAACATTTCCTGTGGAAGTGGCACAGAAAGTTGCCTTCAGGGCCCTTATCCAGACATTTCCTTAATAATGATTAGGACCTGGACTAAAGGCACTTGTTGTGGCTTGAATCTCAGCATTAATGGAAAACTATTTGGGAAGCAATTGCCTGTGAAACACACCTCGGAGAATTGTTTTTTTCAGTAGGCTTAATGTGATACCTCCTGTGTGATGGTCCTTGTGAAATGTTTATTTTAATTTTATGATGATGTTTTGGTTTTCAGTAAAAAGTCTGATCATTGAATGATAAGTTACATTGGCTGCTATACTGTTACCTAGTGATCCTTATACCATTAACAAGCAGCTAATGTGTGATGGGAAAATAGCAAATTGCATGTGCCCATGTAAGATTTTGTGCAGAATACAGATTTGAATTTTTTGAGTATGCACAATTTCAGAGCATTTGACATGAAATGAATGCCTCTATCATTGCTCTTCAGTGGTCTTGTGCTATACAGTTGCATATTTATACTATATTTAAACCTAGAGCCTACTTCTTGTTTACATTGAGATATCTTTTCATCACTTTGCCAGAGACACTCAAGTAACAGAGACAGCCCCAGAAGTGTTATTTTATCTTACTTCAAAAATTAGGGATGAGATGCAGTCTACCTGAGCACAGTGATCCTCTCTGTACATGTACCAGACCTCAGCTCTGATTTCGATCGTTACAAGAAAACTGGAAATGTTCTTATCCAAAGATCCAACTTTATAAACACAGGAAAGAGAAACTGTGATTGATGACCTCCTAAATTTTTCATAGGTATGTGTCTCCAGGGTAAATAGAATGATTTAGATTGCAGATGAGGGCTCTTTGTAACACAGTGATTTATTTTGCAACTGTAAGATTATTTACTTGCAACGCATCCAAGTGGCATTGGAAAAATTAGCAGAACTCGCTGTAGCATCCTATTTCCTAATTAAGTGTGAACAGACTATTGAATTAATCTTTCACCTTTCTTGTATTTTAAATCTTCCATTACAAATTTGTCATCTTCAATTTTTCCTTTAATGAAGGTTTACATTTTCAGAGCATATGCTCGTACATGTAAATGCATATGAGGCATATGTGGTAATTATGCATCTCTTTCTCTCTCTTCCCCCCTCTGAATCTATAAAGAATGAGTTCTTATTTTCTGTCTGTGAAATAAAACATTCTAGGTTCAATTATATTGTGCTCACTGGCAGGCAAGGAGGGGAGCAATGAGATTTTCATGCCACAGGAATGCCCTTTCCTGGGCAGGCACAGGCAGAAGCAAGGCTGATCTTACAGTTACTGAATCATCTGCTAAGAGCTGAAAATGCAATGTTGGTCTTCAATTCTCACTTTGAAAAGTTAATGGGTTTCCTCATTCTTCTTGTCTCTGTCAACTTTTACATTCCCATCACTGCTCTCCATCCCACCCATCCACTATTATCATCACATCTTATCTAGAGTGAACTTCCTTTACCCTGATCTGAGGCTCACTTTTGTCCACACTAAGTTAGACATGAAATTGGGGTGTGGGACCAAATGGAAATAAATGTCAGGGTATTAAAATGCTGAATGTAAACCTACAACGTGAATGTTGCAGAGAAGGTTATCCCCTCAACGTAATATCTCTAGAGTCAATTATCTGCAAAAGAAGTAATTGCAGTCCTGTTGAGCTTCTTGGGCTCAAGAGAGAGCATGTCCTTGGAGGGGAAAAAGCACTTACTTTCATCTGTTTGGAGATCTCTGAGAAGCAAAGCTGTGCAAAGCCATCTCTACATCTGCAGGAGCAGAGGAATTGGTGAGGAGAAGGGCCTCTAGAGGCATTTCTAGATGTGTATTATTTCAAAAAAACTGTGAGAAGATCTTGACTGGCTACCTGGAGATGCCTTGCCATAACTCTCCAAATGGTTTTTGTAAGAAAAATGGGAGATACAATATTTGCTAGGTTTTTTCAAAAAAGCCAACAGGGAATGACATTAGAACAGCACATTTCAATGGCAAATACAGGACAGTATTCCTCTCACAGAGACAGTGTCTGTTGCTTTTAACCATGAAACCAGGGGTTATTTTCACATTTGCCGTCACCAACAAGATGGCTGGGGCAACCATGACATATGGTACAAAATATTTCCAAAACTGAGGTAGACTGTGAGCATCACTGGTCTGAGCTTGACCAGGGAAAACCTGCTATTTGAACTCTCCTCACTGTGCAAAGGGCTCAGAGCAGTCAAGGAACAGATGCTTGAGACTAATGAAGTTTGTCACTCTTGGAAGAAAACTGCTGACATTGCTTTGTTCTGGTGCAGAGACCCTGTTGGTTTTTTTTTTGTTGTTTTGTACTTACCGGTTTACAAATATATTTATAAATCGGTTGATTTGCTTCAAACCAAACCTTCTGAGTCTGAAGCTCACTCTGTAAGGCTTTTTGCTTCAGTTGTCCAAGCTTATTTGTAAACTACCTCACAGTGACCTGTGAGGGTAAGGGAGGATTTAGATTTACTTCGTCAACAGGTAAAAGCAAAACCCTGGCTTATAATCTGGGCTCAGTGCACCTTCTGTAAAGCTTTTCTGTAGGAAGGACAATCTTTTCTCCGAGACTGACCTCAGCCTTAGTAAATTTTGCAGATGGATCATCAAAGCCAGGTCCTTGGCCTGTTTTCAGCACCTGAGTATCTTCTGTGTGATCCTGCCACCAGAACGTGTCCTCATTGCCCTGACTTCTGGCTGGTTCTTGCTGTGGACAGCAGTGGTGGAGGACAATGCGTGGAGTGATAGCCCAGAAAGTGGAAGAGCCCCAGTCTCATGCCATGGGAATACACAACAGCACTGCTTGGTTATCTGGGAAAGCCATGGACATATCACTGTCCCATCCACTCTTTTTTGATCCCTGTGCAACAACAGCCCTCAGTGGCTGGGCCTGAGTAGCCTTCCCTCCCACCCCCACTTCCAGACCTTCTCCTGTAGGGATGATGAGGCATGTTTTACACTGGCTCCTTCTGCCAATTCCCCACAGCATCTCAGTGCTCATTGCAATGGCAAAAATGGAATAGCTGCTCATGGCTGCTATGAGTTCTGATTAATTGAAACACTTTCCTAACTTGGGATCAAACACTGATGAATCATCCTCTTTTCTATGCTGTTTTAGAAACTGGATAATTTATATGACTATACCTTCATTGAATATTAATAGTTTTCTCAGTAACTCAGTACATTTGAAAAACAGATTCAGAAATCAGCAGGATAAAAGGGCACAGTTTTGGCAACTTTTAAATGAATTCTAATATTACTACAACTACCAGGTTTTTAGTAGTTATGTGAAATAACTTTTACAAATGTGTAACACTATCTTCATTATTTGTACTTGTTGCATCTCAGTGTATCTCTCTTCTTTCTCACATATATTCAACAGAAGTTCACAATATCTCCATAAGTCTTTGAAGTCCTCAAAAATCTCACTTATGAATTTTCTACTTTGTGTTTACTTCACAATTTTTAGGAGACTTCATTCTAATTCCTTAATACTTTGAAACCCCGTGCAACTACTTGTAAAAGTACATTGGCATTTTTGGAACAAACACCCAGAAATTTTGTGTAACAAAATTGATGTAACACTGTGTATGGTGAGAAAAAAAGTGAAGAAAAAGAAAGTGCTTGAGCACAAAATCAGTGGGAGATGTAAGGAGTTCAGATGCCCAAATTAAACAGAAAAAAAAAAGATAGAGAAATGGAGAAAATAGCAAGACAATTTTGCTGCTTTGATAATCACTTGAAGTAAAATATCTTTCTATGGCCTGGCTGTCTTGACTTCTAGTATTGAATCTTATAATATACCCATATTTTAAGAAACTGTCAAGTTCTAAACTCATGTCTGTGACAAGTTCGTTTTAAAGTAGGTTACTTCCTGACAAATCCTTCAGCTGGGAAGATAACAAAAAGTGTGAAATGAATTTATAGGGATTATTTATTACACAGAAGTTTAACAGAAGTAGCTGCCTAACCAAAGAAGGGCTATTCATACTGGAATTCAAATGTGTGTCCTGAGGAGGAAGGTGACAGAATTGCTGGTGGATGCTATGGAAACTCAAGACTTTTTCATCAGATTGCATGTGAGTATATTTTACCTGCTTGTCGCTGTCATCCTTTCCCACTCACCCCACGCTGACTTTGAGCAATTTGAAACCCTTGTCACGTCTGACGCAAATGCTTTAACAAGGGCTGAACCCCACCAGTGTCGGCAGGTAAGAGGGAGGGACAGCTCCTCACAGTAAGTCTTGCGGGACCACCTCCATGCCCAAGGAAATTAAAGAAGCTTTCTCTCACCCCACAGCCCCCACTGCTTGATGCAAAGTCCTTGATATGGTGGGATTCATGCTTAGATAATTTGCATCTGTTTCTTCTAGTATTCCTTTTGATGTGCATGATGAAAGACTTGAGGGCTCTTTGTGAAAGGCTAGAGGAAAGAGCATGAGCATCACAAAACCTTGGGCTGGTCTAAGGAAAGAGGACTCCCTGTTGAGTGTTTGGGCCCTGCCTGCTGTGTCCTGTGGTGGCCTTAAAGTCAGAGCTCTGTGAGACCCCTCTTCCTGACCCCCCTTTTCATTAATTCACATCTCACCCACCATTATGATTTTGCTCCTAGGATCTCCCTCTTTTTAGTGGAAACCAGTGAATGATGTGTTAACCCAGAAGCACCCATGCCTTTGGGAGAGTCCTCACTTCTACTGGGCTTGTATTCATCTGAAATGAGGTACTAGTCTGCCTGAGACTTGCTAATTGCTGTCCAATTAACAATTCAGACAGTCTTAAGAAATTAATTCTTTGTAAGTTTGAGGTATAAAATAAGAAGTAGTCAAATTACGAAGGAGAGAAAATCAAGTCTTTTAGGAATGTCTACAAGAAAACGTCACTGGGTCATTACTTGGCTAGAAAAAAAAACTTTCATCCCTTCAAGGAGTGATGCAGCAGACTGTGTCACTCTCAAATATAAAGCCTGTTTCTGCATACCACCCAGCCCTGCTCAAAAAAGGGCTGAATTCCTGCCCCCTGCTGAATTCCTTGTCTTTCTGCTCTCTTGCAGCAATAAGAGAGGGTTCTCATCTAGGTTCATACCATTCTCCATTTAAGGCAAACTGTCATATTTCAATTAATTGAGAGATGCATGTGGACTTATCTCAGAGTGGTCATTAAGACCATGCTCTGCCTCCATGCCATTGCCCTCACAGATGCATTGTACTGTGTATACACAAATAGTTTTGGTTGTTTGTATAAATTATAAAAGTGTACCCTGAACAGTTTCCTAGATGGTTGATTTACCCAGGACATCCAGAATAATGAATTCAGACAGAAATGATGAGTGAATTTGCAGCTGTGCTGGCTCCCACATAACATGACAACTTGCAAGTTCACTTGGCTCTCTGTATCCACAGCTGCACACAGAGCTGGGGGCATTGGCTGTGCTGTGCACAGGCAACACTGCCCATGTGTGGCCATGAATGTGAAGGAGGAATGGCTATTTAGTAAAATGTACTTCAGTTGGCACAGTGTTTGTCCAAATAGTGGAAACATATCACATGCCTTGCATGTGTTCCAAATTGTGGAAGTCTTCCTGTATTTTCATATGCAATTAATTGTAATAATTATTATTATTATTAAAGAGGATTTCAATATATAAAAACAAAAGGACTACAGTGTTTAAGTTTTAGCTGCTTTCTAGAGTACTTCAGGGAATGAAACTCAGGTTTCTACTTCTCCTGACCAACACCAGGAACAAGCAGATGCTTGAAAATAGAGTGCAAACATCCAACGCACAGTCAGACCACCTGGGGTTAGTCAGTAGAAAGTGTGGAACATTCCTATCCTGCCCATCTTCAAATTAATAATCTCATCAACTGCTTGTTCTTCCTTGAAAGCAGAGATGTAAACCACTCCTCCAAAGAGCTCAAGGGAATTGCTGTGGTCTTTTAAAACGATGGGAAAGATGCCACTCATTTTAACTGATTTGGGAAGTGGATTACATATGGATCTACCACAGTTGGTGTACACTCACTGCACAATGCATGAAAGGCAATGCATATTGCTCAGTGATTCATTCTTAGCTTTGGAAAAGGAGGATGAAAGCATCGGCATCGACCTTCACATAAAGCTCTGGTTTGTGAAAATAGACAGAAAGGTGATACCATGCTTAGCAGAGCTGATAGATACACTGGTGCCTTCATTGCAGCAGGGGAAATACTTCGCTGATAATATTAATATGATATAAGATTTATTCCAGAATAAAGATGTCTACTCTAAGGCAGCATGTTGAATAAACATGCTCCAAGTGAAAGCTGGAGTGGTGGACATTTTCCTCCCCATCTTAGAACGTAGACAGCTTGTGCTTATAAAATGTTCACATCTTTCTTGAGCAGCTTATCCCAAGTTTTGTGCAGCAAATAACAGGAAACATGTTAAATATGTGTGGACACATCAAAGTTAAAAATATTACTCAAAGATCTGAGGTCTATTACCTCAGGACAAATTATGTATTCTGTTTTTCATATGTTCTCAAGAATTTCATTAAACATTAGTGGTTTTCTACACTTTTTATACTTTTCCCTTGATATTTTTCCTTAAGAAAAATGGAAGATTACAGCATTTGCTTTCTGAATCAAACTCTGTATTTTTGTATTAACTTTTGAAGGTAGAGGCTTGTCACTGGAAGACTGGTTTGATTACAGTTCTTTTATTAGCTACAATTATTTTATTTACATACAGCCAAAGTCTACACACATGGTCAAGTGTACAACATGGAAAACAAACAACAGGTGACAAAGAGCCTTTTCTCTTAAAAACATCAATAAACACATTTGCCAAGGGCTAGACTAATTTCACCATCATTATTACTTCTACATTAAAGTCACTTTATCTCTTTTGTACCTTTTTAGACCATATTTTTAACCATTTGTTAAATAGCGTGGCTTTCCACAGAAGTAAAGCAGAGATTAGGAGTGTGCATGCATAAACACCCCTTTAATCTCTTTGATGTCAAAACATGCACAGATTTATCTGGTGCTTTCTCTTCAAGGGAGATGAGTCTGTGATTTTTTTTCTGTGGCTGTGCATCATGAACAGAGGCTCTGATATTACAAGCAATTCCAGGTCTTTTGTGCTCCATGGGTCTTCACAAATGCCATAGTTCCCACATGCTCCTGAGACCTCTGGAAAAGAATGTGAGTTCTGTGCCTGAGGAACAGAAGGCGGCAAACAGAACCAAAGTGTGAAGGCTTTCATGAAGCAGCCACATGCAGCCCTGTGTACAGACAGTGTCTTGTGTGTCCTAAGAGAAGACTCTTAAAGAAGTTTTGTTGGTTTCTTGAGGGAGGAAGATGCTGATAAGGGGTTACCAAAATGTCAAAAATCACCTATAAATGAAACCCCTTCTTCAGTTGTGTGGCCAGTCCTGAGGACCAGCACGTGCACTAGACTGAAGAGTTTTGGACTTGGAGAAAGTTTGGAGAGGTACTTCAACTTATACTGATTCCATAATCAGAAACTAGTGTCCCAATCAGGCTGTTGGATGGAATTTTTGCTGAGGAAACTGATCCTCTTCCATGTAGTGATACAAAACTGATTGAGAAGCACAAGAGTATGCTCTGTCTACCCATGACTAAGAAAGGAAGAGCAGGCTTGCTGTCCCTGATATAATTTTGAATTTTTCCTAGAATTGAGAAGGGGTGAACTGGATGACATCCAGAGATATATTTCAATCTGAGTTCTTCTGTGGTGGAGAGGGTGATGATCAGCACCCCGACAGGATGGAGCTGGTTTGGGAAACATGACTTTAAATACCTTTTTTCTTGCTATTCACCTGCAACCATTGTCCCACATGTCCCCATTGGCATGGTGACTGCTGAGTGAAGAATGTGCTGTTTTCACCTTGGATGCCTTCTTGTCACTAATGCAATGGTCTGTATAGAAGGATTTGTTGTTGTTTGGTGCTGAGGTTTCTGAGGTAGTAAGGATCTGCTTCTTGATTTTGGCTCAACACTTTAGTACATCAACAGAGAAGCAGTCAAAAAAGAACAACAAAAAAAGAAGCTCATTTTAAATTAAGCTCTTTTTGTTCGGGATAAACAGGAAGATGATGCATGAACAGTGAACCTGAAGAGAGCTCAAGAAAGATAATGCTGTACTTCCCGAGCAAAGGGAGAGGTGGTGGGCAGTGACTGTTCTTGCACTTTAGGTTCATGACTTAGGCCACAAAATGTGCCACCAGAGATCAGGGATGCTGTGGTATATGGACTCAGGGGAAAGGAACTATTGCTTGTCCAAGGCTTCTAGTACAATCAAGAGAGGGAAATGGTTATGGGGACTATTTCTACTCACAAGGGGAAAACAGATGATTTGAGTCATTTATCACTGTCTATTATGTAGTAATTCCACTGAAGCTGTAGATTGTCTGGATACAACATAATGTAGCAGTAGGGTAATATAAAAATAACAGATACATGATTTTTTTCCATCCTTTCCAAAAAGGAGCTATTATATTTATAATTGCATAGAGCAATAGTATTTTCTGGTTTCTTCAAGATTCATGATACAAATTTCCTGCTCTGTTCTCATGCTTTTCTGCCTGGCTGTATTTCGCAGCTGAGCATTTAGAACCATTTTTGCTTAAGAAACACTCCAGGGTGAGATTTGTCTTATGACAGTAGGGATGAGCTGCCTTTCCACAGGAGCCCTCAGTTTGTGTCTTGAGTCACCTTGTGATGTACATTGTGATGTACCACAGGACTGCCAGCAGTTATCCACAACAGGCACCTATTTGCATCTTCTGTGATTCCTCTCCCACATCCTGGTGATGAGCACTTAAGTTTTGCTGTCAGACAGAGTTGGTATATGGCTAAGTTATGTTCCTGAACACTGCATCCCAAACCCAGTAATACAGACATTGCCCACGTGATGGTATTTTACCATAACTAAACATTATATGGATACATTTATACAGCTTTAGTCCTATCTCAAGGGTGTTTCAAGTATCCTAGAGATCTTATTCAAGGTCATGTTACCTATGGCATTCAAACAGTAGAGAGTGACTAGATTTTGCATTTTCAAAATAAGAGAATTACAAATTCCCATATTCACTGAATGCTCCAATGCCTGGCCAATTTGCCCTTAGGGATGTACAATAACATTTTCAGGTTTCTAGAAGTAGAAGCAAGTGAAGAACGATATTGAAATCAGAGTAAATAGGAATAGTGAGGGTTTGATCCTGTTAGTGAAATGTTTATCCTTCAGATATTCTGTTTTATTTTGGTAGGAAGAAGTGTTTTCCAGTGCATTCATATACTACATCGTTCTGTCAGAAACCACAGTTTTGATCTAGAAGACTGTGTCATGTAAAACAACCTTAGCTGTGACACTCTCACTAGAGAGGGTTTTATACATCATTCTGTCAAACGCTGACAAAATCGTATTCCTGATAGCTCATACAAGCAGGATCTGGTGGATGTTTTCACTGGAAAGGTTATATTTTAATAAAGGACATAAAAATGGAGGAAAATAAGGAAAACTCATGAAATCACAAGCAGCTTTCCATGTTAGGTAAGCTACACAGATCACTGTGCTGTGGTAGGACATTATAAAACGATAAAATAGAAGCACAAAATATGTTCAAGGATTTTTTCACTCAAACTCCTGGTGAAGAAAGTTAATTTATCTTCAAAGCTGCATTTGCTTTTCCTAAAACATGTTGCAGTTTCTTCCGCTCAGTGATGAGCTGTGCACAGTGTCTAACTCTTAAACTGTCAACGCCATCCAAGTGTCTCAACTGACTGCAATCACTGTTCAACATTTTAGAGCATAGAGGGGAAAACATCACTCTCAAATAAATTTTTCAAGACCATGTATCACAGTAAAGATCAGGAGTTGCTCAAGGAGAAATTATGCCATGAGAAGATAAATGTACAGGAAGCACAACAAGAAAAATGGACAACTTCCATACTGGTCCAAAACACCTGGGCTGCTGAAAAATATGAAGGATATAGGAACTCATTGCAAGTGTGTTGAGAGTGCCTGCATAATAAAGGTGATGCACAAAGGCATTAAGCAAGCAGTTTTAGATTTATGCCACCAAATCATATTTGAATTGAAATGGGAATGGACAGTGGTGTTATGCTGTTGTGTCTATCTACAATGTGCCAAATGCACCCATACATAGCATAAAAGTGCTTTATCAAGGGTGGACCCAGTTACATTTAAAGAGAATTTAAGTTTGGGGTGTGGAAGGCCTTTTCTCCCCCTTCCTCCATCTCTACCACTACCAAACAATCTGCTGTGATTAAATTATTCCCTCCATATTAACATTTTATCTGTAGAATTTCATTCTCTTTGCCAATTTTGCACCAGCATTTATATTTCAAAGTAAAATAATATGCAGGATAATTAATTTATTAACTAACTTATTCTCAAATTAATTCAGGCTTTCTCAGCTTTTGAATCACTAAAACAATAGAAAAAAAAAGAAGATAAATGCTTTCTTATTAAACTTGTTAAAAGACTTGACTTTTCATATGTAAAAATAATCGCTTTTATGTTAACAGGTCTGTTATCTTGTCAATGAGTAAAGGATATTGGCCTAATACCCCTTTTTGCTCATAAAAGAATAGATCATATGAGAAATGTGATTTAGCATGAGTAATAATTTATTATTTTAGTTCATTGTAAGCTTTAGCTCAGCTTCTTAGGAAATAAGGCTTGTATCATCATGAGATCTGTGTGTTTCTGCATCAGTCCTTCATCCCACTATGAACATTTCTCAACGTGATAGTCACAATGCCAACCAAATATGGTAAAAGTAATGACTCCTGAAAGATTTTCCTCAAATTTCAGGAAGACAGAGTGCTTGTCTTAACAACATGGTTGAAATTACTTCTCTCCATTGGAGAGAAGGCCACAGGATGTGGCTGTGGAAAACTAAAATAGGGTAGAGCCTAAAGAAACCAAATGCATGTGTTTGCCTGCTCACTAAACGGTTTGTACCCTTGAAGAGCTCCATATTCCGTCTTTAGACACCAGACTCATCCTTACTATTACAAATAATAAAAACATATAAGAGCCTTTTCCATCTGCTTTGAAGCCATTGAGTTCATAATAACATTTTGGGAGACTCCAGGTGGATGACAGGCAGAGGATATGGCAAATTTTCAGGCTGTTAAGAGCTAAGCAAAGGGGAGATGATGACAGTTTTCCATAGAGAGATGGATATGGACTGGTTTTTTACTACTGTTGCCAGTACAACAAGCAGGAGGCATTACAGGAGGAAGGTTCACAAGGAGTTATATATCACAGGGGCAGCCTGCAGACATCTCTTCCTGGGATGCTGTAAAAACATTTCTTGGGTTCATTAACAACCAGCCATGCTTCACAATCAAAAGGGATCAAAAAATGTATTGAGAGCTCCAGGATGTCCTTGAGATTTAAGTTTTTTATTCAGAAGAGTGATTGTCTCTATTTTTGTCTCTTTGCTATCTGCTCCTGCTATCTTCTCTCTCCTCTCCTTTTCCATTTTCATTTTCATTATTTTAATTTTCATTTTCCCTTTCCTTTCCTTTTTTTCTTTTACAGGATGAGAGTGAAGATGGCCTAACCAACCAAAAATTTTGTGTATTTGGGGAAAATTAAAGATCAGCACTCTAGGAATGCAAGGGATAACACTCACTCTGGGAAAATGATCTTCCTCATCAGGCTGTCCTCCTTCCCTACTGGGTAAGTATGGAAGAAAGGATTCTGGGATGATGCATCTTTGGTCTAAGGCAGTATCGGTTCTCTTCAGATTTTGTGGTCTGAACACAGAGCAGTAACTGTGGGAGCCATCCCCATTGATGCATCTGGGTGACAGTTTCAGGTTATATGACAGATTCTGGGGCTTTTTTGATGACATACCACAGCAGTGATTCCCCAGTTGTGACTGTGAATGCAGCTGTTTTCCATGCCTCAAGAAGCAAGAAGATACCAAACCATCTGAAGCAAACAGTGTAGTTTTCCTTTGTTTTTAAAATAATATTGTTTGTCTTATTGTTTTTAAAATAGTATGTCATGCTATATTAAAGATCCAACCTGATTGTTCAAGCAATCCCTGCATACATGCTATGAAGGATAGTAGCTGTCCTGATACCTAGAAAAGAGTAAACAGTACAGTAGTCTTTATTTATGAAATCAGCCTGTGCCAATGATTATAATTGCTTGAAGAGTGCTTATGAGAGCAGTAGGAAACACTAGACTGAACAGCAGATTATTTTTCATTTGACTGCATTTATGCATGTAAGCCTATCTGTGTAAGTACTAGCATATTTACAACCCTGGAAGGCTTATACTTCCATAGGAATAAAAATATGAGTCACTTACCATTCATAGTCACCATACTAAAGTTTCTGCCATTGAGATAAAATGGTGAGAACATCCCTTAGGTCAGGTTTCAAACCTAATTAAATTAGTCTAATTACATTAAGCAGTAGGAAACTCTTAAGCACACTAGCTAGGTGGGCTAGTCAGATAGAGAAAAATCTTCTTTTCCTTTGGCAAGTAGACATTTAAAAATGCAGCTGATTTTGTCCTCTCTTTGTCTTATACAGAAAATTGTGCCTCCACAGAAATGAGCTGACTGCAAATAGTGATTAATGGTCATAATATGTAGAGAGCTGTGTTACTCATAATCATATTAGGCAGCAAAAATAATGGTTAAATAAAATCTAGAAGCAATTTTTTCAGTTTCACTCTTGAAAGTGAAGCTGTACAAGGAATGCTAATACCTGTTGGCCATGGTTTTATCCAGTGAAATGTAGCTCTAAATGTGAGGAAGGAGAGCCTGCTTTGTGTGGAATTTTTTTCCTGAAAGCTTTTGCTGGGCAGTAGGGAATCAAGGAAGCAGATGCGTTTGTGAGGCCTCACTTTGGAAATGAATTTACTGGTGTGGAAATAATTCCAAATGAGCAAAGGGACAAGATGAACAAGAGGAAAAGCAGAATAAGGTGAAAGGTTGAATAGCAACTGAACCTGGATGGAAAAGCAAATGAAAATTACATGGTGTTTTAGGAATGAGATCCTTTATAGTAGCATTATGTAAAGACAGATGACTGTATCTTGTTTCATTTTTAGATATTAGACTAATCATGAAGCTATATCAAAGAGCAATGCCTTGATTGTCAGTTTTTCCCTCCCATACAAATAGATACAAACACACACCTACATGCTCACATGAGTGATGGCAATACTGCTGATTAACATGACAAATTACAAGGTACTAATACAAACTGTTAATACATGGTAGACAATTACATCTGCATTAAAGGTATTTTAAACATATCAACATCATGCAATTATTTAATCTATTTAAGCTATAGGATAAATCTATATCCTATAGGCTGAAGCTAAGCTTTAGACTAATATCTATAGCAAGCATAAGGATATCAATAACACTAATGAACATTTGGTTGTTAGTCAGGACGCATTTCATGCTTTACTCTAAGATAGAAACTAAATTACAAACCAACAGGCTTTATCCGGATTAGAAAACCAAGTTAACACAGTATCAGGCAACCTAAGAAACTTTCCTCCTATAATTTAACATCTTTTTTTGAGAAAGCTTACCTTGGCTAAATTCTCATTTCTCAAGCAACATGAAGATACTATTACAGCCTGGTTTCAACAGAGTCTTGATAAAAGAAACTCATAATTTCCTACTTGTCTTTAAAGACAAATCTTCAAAACCATTCATTTTCTTAACAGGTTCCAGAAAACTGCTGGACCTATTACCATTTCTATTACCATTGTGCTTTGTGTCCCTGGAAAAAAGAAGGGAGAAAGTTCAGTAAAGGCTTTTTCTTGCATTTTTTTCATGCTCCTTTTCTTCAGTCAAGTGTTACATTATTTGGACTACAGTTACAAACTCCATTTGGATTACAGTCATTTTACAGAGCCATTTCTTTTTTAATAGAAACACTCTCAAAAAAATTGTCATAAACTAAAAAGAGAAAGAAATGCATGGAAAAGACATGCTTAGTGTAGTTTTGTGATTGTTACAGAAAATGTAGGCTTTACTGGAACTGAAGTAAAGACATATGAGCTATGTCAAGAAGTCCTGGACAATTATAAGAAAATGTAGTTTCATCTAATATTCATTACTGAACATCTAGAAATAACTGTGTTTATCTAATCTCCAAATGGAAGTCCTAAAAGGGAAATGAAATCTCAAAGAACTGGTTTCTCATTTTTGAGAAAGGTGAGGATTTGCAGTTCCTGCGCTCCTTTTAATGCCCTAGAATACCTCCTCTCCTAATTCAGATCTCTTCCCCAAATTTTTTTTTTCCTGGTGGACTTATGTTATTTTTTTCTGCTTAAAAAAAGCCAACAAATGTAACAAGTATGGAAGTGAGCATTTTCTGCCCTCTTCCAGAATCCCATGTGCTTGTCTGTAGAAACTCAGCTGAAGGAAACCAAATTGCCTTGATGTATTAAAGTATTATCCCATCCTGATTAACTGCTCTTAATAATAGCGCTTTTTTGAATATTTTTCATATCTCCAGCTTCCTCATCCTGGTGATTTTTTTTCTGGAAATCATCACATGTATGTCTAACAGCACAGCTATGGGAAGTGTTTAAATATCTCATGAATGTTAACACACACTACATAATCAGAGAGGATACTGGTGGGTTATGTGGATTTCCAGGCTGCACCTACTCTAGCACTGCACTCACCCTTCCACAAGTTGCACAGTAGGAGCTTGGCCTGATTTACAGCAGAAATTGCATAGAAGTGCCAGAGCAGATCTGCTGGAGCACCATCAGGGCACATCCCAGGCTTCAAAGAGGAATGAGGGTGAAAAGGATGCTGCCCTCCCTTTGGCAGCCCATGTCCTCCCCTTCCCTGCAGCACTGATAGACAAATGGAAAACCTGAGCTGGGGCCAGGCACACCAGAAAACTCTGGGAAATGTTAAAACAACTGAAATGGAAGCTTTACATGGGAAGTAGCAGGAAAAGTTAAACATAAGTGCTGCCTTCTGCACTGCTTACAGCATAAAGTACAAGATGTTCATCTGGGGCTGCCAAAGGTTCAGCAGCTACATCTTCCTCTCAAAGCCCTGAAATGCAGCCCTGATGGTGGGACTGAGACAGCCTTTGGCAAACAGGGCTGTGTTCAAAACTCAGAAATGGAACCGCGTCTTGCATTTTGGATGGACATGTTTGTCAAAATACGGTTTTATTGTAGCAGCAGCAGAGGCTGAGGCTGTTGCTTAAAACCCCATCAAAACACTGAAGAGTGAAAGATATATTTCTGTTTATAAAAAAGCACAAGTCACAACCAAATGGATTGTCTTTTCCACATCATTAATATTTACAGTTTTACACCTATAACACCATTCACAGCCAAAACCACTGCTCATCAGACTTCATTAATATTCACAGATGCAAGCCAAGTAACACAACTCACAACTGCTGTCTATTCCCAATGTTTCATTAATATTTACAGCAATATAGGTGATTTAGTCAACGTATATAAGTTCACAGTGGTAAATCACAATACTAAGGCTAACTTACACTGTGCCCTTTCAGGCTAAGTAGGATCTTAAAATAAAAGCTGGGATATGAATTAATGTTACTATCTGCAATAACTTCCATCCATTCTCATAGTATTTAGCCTTGTAATTCGTCTTGTATTGAATAAATTGAATACAGGTTTTTCATGTGCAGCACAAAGACTCCTTGAAAAGTAAAACTGAAGCAAAATCATGTCTGTGGCCTACTATGGTAGCAAGACATTTACCAGAAATTATTGACATTTTCATTATGAATCCAGGCATACTTAGCAGATGCTACAGACTGGATTGTGTTGGTATAATAGAGGAACAAATTATTTGTATGGATAACTAATATTTGATGCAAACTTTAGTGTCTCACCAAAGGTCATCCCATGCATCTTTATTTAACAGTTAGATATTTAGTCTAAATTAGCTCCCAGAACTCCTCTGCACTCAGTGGGGATAACCCAACACCTCTGGAGGATGATTCGTGCCCTCTACCCATACACTTTTTTACTCTCTTGTCAAACACTAAAGGGTTCATTTCCCAGCTGCATGAGGAAGCTGTGGGATGTGGGATATGGATTTGGGGACAACCATAATTCGTGTGAGGGCAGAGTTTTCTTATCTACTATATATTTGTATATATGTATTTTTGGTCTTCTAAAAGTGGCTCGCAATTGTCTTACATGTAGATCAATGTGGCAAAAAGCAGAAGTCTTTTTAATAGTTTCAGACTAGTAGAGTGAGTAATAGAACTCTATTTCAAATTCACAGCCTCTACATTGTATTTTAAAATTCAGTCTGCAGGCAGGCAGGCTTAGGTCATGATCTCCAAAAATTTCACAGAATCACAGAATATGTTAGGTTGGAAAAGATCTCTGAGATCATTGAGTCCAACCTATGACTGAACAAGGGGATGCCCTTGTCAACCAGACCATGGCACTGAGTGCCACATCCAGGCTTTCCTTAAACGCCTCCAGCGACTGTGACTCCACCACCTCCTTGGGCAGCCCATTCCAGTACCTAATTACCCTTTCTGTGAATAAATTCTTCCTGTTACCCAACCTAAACCTCCTCTGGTGCATCTCAAGGCTATGTCCTCTCATCTTGTCACTGGTTGCCTGGGAGAAGAGACCCACCTGCCTACGCTCTCCTTTCAGGCAGTTACAGAGAGTGATCTGGTCACCCTGATCCTCCCTTTCTCCAGACTAAACAACCCTGGCTTCCTCAGCCACTCCTCACAGGGCTTGTGCTCCAGAGCCTTCAGCAGCCTCATCGCCTTTCTCTGGACTTGCTCCATGTCCTCCTTGAACTGAGGACCTCCACGTCCTTCTTGATTTGACGGACCCAGAACTGAACACAGTACTGAGGTGTGGCCGTGCCAGTGCCAAGAGAAGGGGAAGTATCACTTCCCTAGTCTTGCTGGCCACACTGTTTCTGATACAGAAAAGTGATATTTCAAATAATTTAAAAATATTTCTCACACCTTGAAAAGCCTGTAACTTTTTGTATTCCTTTTCCTCCCCTTTTCACCTTCTGAAAGACATGGACATAACTCCCAAACACCTTTATGTAGTTTCAAGATACTTTAAAACAAGCCATGCAGCACAAAAGAAACGTATCAGAAAAAAATACGCTTCATTGTTGGCAGCAGCTCAGCAGAGGTTGGAGATGCTGTTAAAGGAGAAAAATGCAGCTGACAGACCAATGATGTCCCTTGCCTTGCAGGGAGACAAAGATTTGCAGTGCAGCTATTCCCTTTAACTTCCTACAATGCTCATGTCTGAGCCATGCCCACTTCCAAGATCTGCCCAAGTGGGATGTGATATAAGTTGTCAAATCCTGCAGTAGTATAATGATGTTTAAGCTACCAGGCACTTTATAGTGCTGATGTATTAGTATGCAAAAATTAGCTAATGTACAGAAGCTACTAGTGTTCATCCTTTTATACACTTACGCTTTCCAACTGAGCCTGTAGCAGAATCCTTTCTCCCACCCACCCTGCCTCTTGGGTGTAGAAAAGAATTTCCTTTTCTAAAAAAGGGAGTTTTGGGGCATTAGCTAATCTTACACTAGGACAGCTATTGTTCCAAGTGCCTAGTATTTAACTGGGGAAACAGACTGAGATAGAGAAGAAAAATTAACAGTAAAGCTTTAAACACAAGTAACAAACAGGGGTTCTCAGCTCAGGGCTGCTCTCTATTCACTTGTCTAGAAGGGC
The DNA here is from genome assembly GCA_013399945.1 of Ploceus nigricollis. NCBI lineage: Eukaryota > Metazoa > Chordata > Aves > Passeriformes > Ploceidae > Ploceus > Ploceus nigricollis. The sequence continues at coordinate 3,153,040 of VXBC01024469.1, forward strand.
TCTGTGGGGTGTGACCTATGATTCAGTGTTGTGGGAGTGCTCCAGCATCCACCTGTGTGGGTAGTGCCTTACATACACAGACATATAAAAACACTTTACTCTTGTAAACCTCAAGTGAATGTTCAGAATTATGTGGTTTTGCTCCATAAATTAACATTTACATTCAAAGGAGCTCTAACCATCTGCTGAGGCAACTTTTATCTCTCTCTGTGGTGCTACTTGGCCTGAGGATCTGTCCCCAGCTCTCCTTTGAGTTTTTTTAGCATTTTTGATTTATTCTTGGCAGGAATCTTGAAGGGTGGTGGGCCATGTTCTAAAGGTTGGAGTAAAAGTGAAAAGGGAGCTTTCTCCTCAAAGGATTGTCTGAAGACTCTTCCAAGGCAAATACCAGCAGCTACAGGTGTCAATGAAATGTACAGAGGAATCAGTGGAGAAAAATGAACATTTCTGGCTACACCTGCCAAATGGCTCTGCCAATAGGCAGCAAGCAGCACTAGAGACATGCAGCATTAATTATTGAAGAATAATTCTAATCTGAAAGCAAACAAGTTGCACAAAAAGAGTCACATTGCTTGATATGACAAGAGGACGGGTCTGGGTTGTAATGCTTAATTCTAACTCTTCCGAGTGCTGAGAGAATTGAATCTGTTAAACAGGCATCAGAAACTCCCATGAAGTCTTGTATTCTTAGCTCCCACCTCGCATCTCTACTCAGTGCATTGTGGTCTCTTTCTTGCCCAGGCTGGGCATGATGTGGAGAGAAAGAAGTGGGAGCAAAGCCTTGGTGTTGTGTTGCAGCTGTGGAGCGATTGGAATAGGAGACCCATGCTCCAAACCCCCCTGTTGAATGCCCTGATCCTCAGCTTGAGCTTTGTGTTGCATTTCCTCTGTCCATCATGTAAAGTTACATGCTCGGGCCCGGCTGTGACAGGACAGCAGAGGTTTGAGAGGTGTGTCATTGGCATAATGGCTCTGAAACCTGAGCACAACCCTCCCACGAGGCCAGGATCTCCTGCAGAGTTACTCCATTTTGCCTTTTGTCTTACATGATAAATGCACTGCATGTAAGATTTTGCTTACCTATCAGAAAGCAAAGCAAGGGTGAGTTCAACTGTGAGTTTAGGGCTGAAGATGAGAGTGGCTGAGAATGTACTGTCAACTAGAAAAGCACAGTACTGGATTAGGGTATCAGCCTGTCACCATTCTCTGTGGCCAGAGGAGAACTGGCCAGCCTTGGAGCGCTCCTCCTACTCCAAGTACTGTGGCACATAGCACTAAGTTTGGGAAGTTGAGGAGGGAACTGCTCATAATAAATCATTTTGAAGTATTTAATGAGCTAGAGAGATGTTTCCTTGGAGGATAATTTATGCTCTGCTATCTCTGCTGTTTACTTCCAAATGGCGTCTTAATTGCTTTTCTCCTACTTGTCCCTCAATTAAAGCCTCTCCTCACTTTTGCCTTCATTTTCAGTACATCACTTAATTTTCCTTATTTACTTTTTAATTACGATCTGGCACTTTTTGCCTTCTGTAAGCTCATTGCATTGAAAACTCTGTCCTTCACTACTGTTTCTTGGGAACAGGAAAATGAAATTTGTTTGCTCCAGAAAAAATTAATTTGATTCCTTGTTTTGTTTCCTCTCTCCTAATGAAGCCAATGTGGTTTAAATCCCTGGCTGCATAAAATTATTTTCTGGGATCAGATACCCCCTCTTCTGTAATTTTTGGCAATGCAGGTACAGTAAAATTAATTCTCATCTGCTAAAAGTGTTTTCTGTAGGATAAGTCAGTATCTGCAATAATAATTTGTAGGATTTAAGCAGTAGCAGTAGTATTTTCTAGTTTGTCATAGATTTACAACTTTTCCAGTTTCTTTTCTGCCAATGTCCCCTTGGCTATGTGCAGCAGATGTACATGTATATCTATAATAAAAAAATGACATAAACATGTAATATATTTATGCTCACTGAACAACCAACCATGTAGAAAAAAGGAGTAATGCACTCATTAGCATGGCTTTTAAGCAGATGCAATTTATTAATGTCCTCATAGGTCTGAACCATTTATTTGCTGTGATTTTTTCAAGTAGCACTCCATTTCTATCTGTTATCCATATCATCAGTTTGTGAGTAGATACAGGTGAATGTGATGCCTACTGCCTCTTTTCCAATTATGTTTAAGATATCATCACACAGAGAATACTAGATTTTGGGTTTCCAAGGGGCAGACCCTACCCCAGCACTGTGAATGGATTGCCCCAGAGCAACTTCCTCTCCTCCTTCCATACTAAAACCCCAGCCTGTCTCAAGTGTCTCTACACTACTGAGTGGGGCTGCTTCTCATTCCTTCAACAGGGAGGAATGTGTTTCAGTAGCCTGGAGTGTGGTCTTGTGCACTACCTGACAGCGTGGGGAAGGACACAGCCACCCAGTCACTCTCCTGGGGCGTTACATTCTTCAGCAGACAGTTGATCACAACACAGAAGTGGAGAGCAGCCTCCCAGGAGACCAGCTAAGTACTGAATAATTAAGCCTGTGTTTAAATGTCTATGTTGACAGTACACTCCTTCCTCACCAGCTACTGATACTACTGAAGTCCAAGCCATGCACAGCTCAAAGAAGAGTGAACAGGAAGATTTGAATTCTATGGAAATGAAGGAAAATATCCTTACTCTGTCATTCAAAGTGTTAATAGCATCTCATAAGATGAGGCATATCAGGAACATACCATATAAATGATTTATCCTTGGTGCAAATCAACAGTCTCATGCTTCTAAAAGTAGAGGCAGTTATTTGTGTTCAGACACATGATGAAAATCATTAACTTTTATGTTTGAATTCTTTGGTGTACTTGGTGTATTTTTAGGACTGAACCCAAGTAATTTCAGTCCTAGAAATACATTTTACACATTGGTCTTACCAGTTACTTAATACCTCTCAAAATCTCCAGGATATGTAGAGTGATTACTAAGGTGCAGGTTTGTGGTATAGTTTAATTTGGCAGTAATGGAACAGTAAAAAAATAAGACACTAATAGCTTTATGAATATTTATGGTAAAGTCATGTAGGTACTATTGATAACATATTATTCCATTTTGTGAGTGCTTTAATGACTTAGTACTTTATTCATGCAAGCAGTTGAAACTCCTGAGTGTTTCACAAATATTTGCATGGATACCTCCCTGCCTTCCTGAACCATAATTAGACCCAGGTGCCACTCTAGGTTTGTCTCTAAAAAAGACATCCATTTGGAGAGCAAAAACACACAACTGGGATATATCACTGAGATATTTTACTTAAAATGCATTAAATACTAAGCAGTGAGTACTATGCAAAAAGTCTGCTAGTAAGAACTTGGTGAACCACCTGAAATCAGGCCCAGATCACAAAAAAAAAAAAAAAAAAATCACAAGGAGGAATACAACAATTTTTCAAGTTATTTATTTGAAAAGAAAAATTTAATCAGTCTGTGTCCTGATGAGCATGCAAGTCATTCACACACTGCCTGGCAACTGACTTAACTACAAAGAATGTGCCAGACACACTCTGCTGAATCCCATTGCATCCTCAAGTCTGGTCACAGTCATTTCAATCAGACCAGCACCACTTTGTTTATAATTTTCACATGCACATTGAAGTGTGATTATGGGGGTAATAGAAAGAGTTTTGAAAGCTACAATAAAGGTGTTCACTAAGCTGATCTCCAGCTTTAATGAATGTGTTAGGACGTCTGCTGGAATTGATGATTTGCAGAGTTTGAGATTATAAATTGGTGTCGATTAAATAAAAATGCTCTCTGCTAAGATATGCTGAATCGAGGAATAATTGGTTATAAAAATGCAGTTGTTCCAGAAAGAATAATTTAGGAAATCCAGTCCATTTAAGAACTTCTGTTGCCTGCCAACAGTGTGCATTGAGAAAAAAAACCAAAAAAAGGTAAGTTTCTTAGCAAGATTTCCAGCCACAGTGCTGATTTCTCATCCAAAACTATGACGTTGGCAAGTACAATAAAACCCTTCCAGGAGATGGATGGTATATATACCCTTTCTTAGAGAATAAGAATGCAATGTTAGTTACTGTATTTCAAAAAAATATATCATTCCCCAAACTACAGAATCCTGTGAATTATCTTCTTTTGCAACTTTGTGCAGTTCTTTAGGTCTGTCCTCTATGCTTAATAGTCAACTATGATTTTAGTCATCTTCCTGTTGTGATACATTAGAAGGAACTGTTGGATCATTGTATTGCTCCAGAGCAGATAAAATTACTTTGGTTTATGGAAAGCTGCATATGATTCATCTGGTTAAATAGATGATCAACTGGGAAAATAAATAAAATAGAATAAAATATAGCCTTAGACTGAACCATATATTACTGTTCTTTACTCTTACTGAAATATAGCACAAAGGCAAAATAAAAGCTCAAGGATTTGGAAGAAAAAGTACAGCCAACAAGTGAAAAAAGTCTTCGCCCTAAAGAGCTAATAATCTTGGCCTCATCTTCCAATGCCATGTCCCAAACTGGGCCACAAACCCCATCCTTCTCTGAACACAAACCTCAGTAAAGCAAAATCACTGTCCTGTGATCATGTATCCCTCTGGCCCACACTCGGAGGCTCAGAACTGTCCTTACAGGCACCTAAAGTAACTCCACACATCCATACCCTGCTCCCGTGGGTCTGGCCCCATGTCCTGAGCTGGAAACAGAGGCCCCAGCATTGGCAGGATCCTGGCACTGGATGTGGTACTGGGACAACTGCCCCTCCTGGGTTTAGCGAGCATTAGTAGCTGCCTCTGTTTATCTGCCAGGGAAGTGCCCCTACCACAGCCAACATTAACCCTTTTCTAAGACACTTTCTGTTCTACCAGCATTAGACCATAGCTTGGGATCTCCTGCTGCTGACAGAGACAGACCCATGGGCTTGCACAGAAAATTACTGCCTTTCTGTAGCTTTATAAAATGAAAAGGAAGCTTTGTCCACTGTAAAAACAGAGGGAGATGGTAAGGGGATAAGAAGTACTATTTGAACAGAAGAACTCATGAGCTTCATGAAAAATATGTTTTAACCTGGAGAGCAGGTTTGCAGCATGGACTTACAATTTTCCTTCAGTTTTCATTGTACCACCCCAGTCCCTGACACCAACACTGGCATACATTTTCTAGGGACTAACATCAGATGGTCCCATGGCATGCTATTTAAAGCAAAATATGGCAAATATTTCCAAACTCATCCTTGTAAGTACTGTGAGCATAAAAATCTGATTCTGAATGAGTCTCCTTCTCAAGACTGAGAGCAGCTCCTCATCAGTAAAAATCCCTGGATGGGCCCTAAAATGACTCACCAATACATGAACTAGTGTCTTTGTGGGAAGAAATTGTCTTCAGATCTCATTTGGTTTACTCCTTTCAGAGATGCAGGCCTGCAGTGACAGGAAGAGTGGTTGCACTTCAGAAAAAAACTGGAGGTAAGGGAAGATGGCCCTAGGAAGGTTTTAGGAACCAAAACAAGAAAATGGACTGCTTGTGGACTCGGCATGTGCAGCAAACACAGCAACCATCACAACTAAAACCTCTTCCCTAAAGTGGCCTTTCTTCTGGGCTCCCTGGCTCCTTCAAAAGTTGGGTAATTTAGAGCAACTTTCAAGAAATTTCAGCATTAGGTGAGAAAATGTTATTTCCCTTGTAATTTGTTTCTGGCTGAAGGAGAAAAGATTGCCATGACAGAATATGAAGAAAGAGTGTCAAATTACCAGCAAAAAAAGAAGTCCTGCCAGAACTAGTCTCTGGAGAGAGAGGACATTGGGGATGTGGTGGAGATTAAACTGCAATTGCTCTGGTAAAATCTGTGTCAGGAAAAGGAGTGCATGTCAGCTAAGGTTTATTACTAATAAGCCTTATTTTATTAAAGTACTTAGAGTCAAGGCATCTCACAGAAACTTGCTGCTCCTCTGGTGTGGGGGTGTGTTGCTCTTTTACAGTCACCCTTAGTAGTTGGTTTTGCCCTTTGTACTACGATTTTCAGTACTTGGTTTTGTAATCCCCCCTTTTCCCCTGAGGCAATGGACCGTTCCTAGATGTCAATCCTCCCTTGCACCTTCCCCTCTTCCAGAAGTTTCTGTGTCATTTATGTATCCCTTGACATTCAGTTGGTTCAATTAGATTACTCCCTCCCCCTGGTACTTACCCATTGGTCCTGATATTGTAATCCCCTCCCCATGTACCTCCCCTGCTCCTTAGTCATTGGCTCCCTTCCCCGAACTCCACCCAAACTCCTCCCCAACCTTGTCCCTTAAAACCCCCTGCACAGCTGTGTGCAGGGTCCTTGCCTCTGCCTTATGTTCAGATGCTGGTCTGCTTTATGTTTCGCCCGTTTTCTGGGCACAAATAAATGATCCCTGGACAGGCAAGCAAGGCCCATCTCGCTTTATTATCGCGCCAGTCCATCGTGCGATTGCTCCGAGGGTCCTCAGTCCCAGGGGCGTTGTCGCCCCCTGACAAAGTGCGCCTGGAGGAACAGCACGGCCCAGGGAAGACCAGGCAAGCGCAATGCAACACTCTGGTGTGAGTCCATCAGAACAGGGTAGCATGAGTGTCCAAACAGCACAGCAACTGCTGCCAGCTGGTTCAGGGCAGACACTCTAATCTGGAATGTTTTCCCTGCTTCTGATTTCATTGCCCAAAAGAAGAGTTCCCAACAACCTTGCAGGATCTTGTTGGCTTGCTACAGAGCTGCTCTTTGGGCAGATGGCCTTGGGGTCTTGTTGCCCAGAGTTACTGACCACACATCTCCTTGAGCTGTGTTTGTCTTTGGATGGCTGGCAGCCAATTTTCTGAGCCAACAGATGTTTGTTCTGTTCTATGTTATATATATATGTATATATGAGGAATAAGAACTCAACCAAGTTTTCTCCCTGAGACTGGTGGCCTAAGGAGTTTTGCTGCTTTCCTCATGACCCACTGAGGGTCTCTAGAAAGCTTTGGCTCATGATACTGCTCAGGGAAGCTCTGCGGGAGGCACCCAGGAGTACAGTACTTCGACCTTGGAAAGTGCTGATAGTGCGCATGAGGAGATCTGCCCCCATGCCCTGGAGGTTACCATCATTGCTCTACAGTAGTGCTGTCTTAGCTGTCTAGCTAATGGTGAGAGGGTGTGAAGCATCCTAGAAGTCTCTTTGTCAGTGTTAAGCCCAGGGGCTTGGACTAATCCTGTTGCAGATAACTTTGATCCTTGGAGTACTGAAGATGTGGGAAGAAGACTAACATGATTGACTTGCACGCTGTCGTTTACAAGAAGCAACATATCTTCACTATGTGTTTTCCATTCCACTTGAGTGTCTTCACATCCTTTTTTAAGGATACATAGAGCCTTCAGTATTTCTGTAATTGCTATACTCTGTGCCATAAAAACTGTTCTGAAAGAAGATATATCCAGTCAACACAGGCGTGAGGAAGCTTTTGTTGTTCATTTGTCCACTGGGGAAGAAGAAGTAGTGCTTGGAGGATTGCAGCAAGTTAATCTCAGAGAGGTTTTTAAAAGTTTTTTTTCCTTATATTATGAAAAGTGGTTTCACAATACGGGAGGTCAGAGTAGACTCATGTCTTACACTGCAGTAGCTGAGGACTTTGCTTACTCATTTTGGAGGCAATATTACTAAATTGAGGCAAAATTGTCTTGGTTTTTATCTTTTGAAAGGTAATTTTTGCACTTTTGCCATCAAAACATTATGGTGCCCAGTGAGATATCTGCTCTAAAGAAAAGCTGCTACTGATCTGCTTGACAAAGAAAGCAGAAACACCAAGATTTCTGGGAAGGAATTTTCATTTTAATTTTGTGAACTCATACTGAGACAAATGAAATTAATTTTTGCAAAATGAATGCAAGTTTGTCAACTGAAATTTTCAAAGGCATTGATTTTTTAGTTTAAATGACCTAGATTTTAGCATAGGGAAACCACTTTCACTACTTCAGTGCTAGAATATACCCATGTGATAAAAATTGTTAAACTAGTCTGTAGAAACAAAGAAAAAACAGGTAATTACTTTAATTTATGTCAATTCACCTTTGCAGAATTGTCACCTTGACTGGATCATTTACTTCAGCTTTCTGAAGAGAGAGTAAGACATTTAAATTTGCTCTAAATGTATAAATTTGATCAACTAGTTCCATTAAACAACAAATTGAATTGAAAATATGAGGATTACAGCTGTACTTGGGATAGAGAATTAAAAAGTAATTTCGCAAGACAAATGGGCTTGAGTAAGTGCTTCCTTCAAGGAATCATTTTAAGCATTTCTGGAGAGATTTTTTGGCATTATATCTCTATTCTGAAAGGAAGGATTGTGCCCTAAATAGCGTTTCTTCAGGACTGTGCAATGAAGTGCTAAATGGTAGAGAACCAGCAATGCTTCTTTTGTTCACTTTAATGTAAAAAGCTTAAAGAAGAAGTGTTTAAGCACTTTGAAAGACAGAAATCTACCATATTGCAAAATGTTGAACGTGTTCCCCCACAGTTAAAGAGTTGTGAAACCTTTTATAATATGGACATTTTCACTGTGACAGCCACTGATGTGGTAATATGTAAGTAGCTCACACATCTTTAGTGATACACTTAGAGGTTTTGTGCAATGAAGAACTAGATGGAAATAGTTTTAAAAGTGCAGCAGTAAGAAGCTACAATTTAGCTGTGAGCTCTGCAATTACAATGTCTTGCATCAGCTGTTTACTGGGTTGCTGTGCTTGGTTTTCTCTAGGCTAGTGAAGTGCCCTGTGTTCATTTTTCATTTTTTGCTGTTGATGTATGGGTCTAGATCTGCAAGGAGACTTCACTGATGACCTCAATGAGAGCATCAGTGTGCATCCTACTGAGCCAAGCTTGGGCACCTTCTCATCTCCACTAGTGATGCGGAGATCCCCAAGGGAATGAATCTGATTCTCAATGATTAAGCAACAGCTGAAGTGAAAAAGCACCAGAAGGGTTTCAGTGTGGAGTGGAACACAGTGTCTGGTGATGCCGTTTTTGGGCTTACCTAAAACAGAGGCCAAAGTTGAAAGAATAAAAGTGGATGCGTTTAAGGAAGGGCTTTCAGGTACATTAAGGGCAGACAAAGCCTCCCCAAGGGGCTACACCCAAAATGGATGATGGTCATGAGTCTTTCAGACAGACACAAGTTTGGTCCACTTACATATCAGGGGTTAATCCTCCGATTACAGCTTCAGGTAATGAAGTCATATACCCCCAGTTTGCTCATCCCCAATTCACTTTTGTTTATACTTTTTAGGGCCTGAGGCAGTTGGGTGTCCTTGAATTTCAGGCCTAGAGGGAGTGTTTTGTTTGACCAAAATATGAAGAGAGTTAACTAACACTCCATATGGAGTTTAGAATCATGCACTAATGCAGTACAGGATTTGAAAAATATAAAAGCTAAAATCCTAAGGCATCACTGGCATCTCTTTTGTGAAGACAGGCTGATGTGGGGTCCCAGCAGCTCATGAGATACCTCTGTACTGTTCTGAGATGCCTTCTAAGTCTTACAGACATCCTCATGGACATTCCTGATGAGGTAGCTGAGATGAATCCCCGCTGAAGGTCCTGGCTTCTCATTGTCACACACCTGTGCCTGCTGAGTGGAGCAAGGAGAGTACAAGGTATTTCAGCCACAGCTGTGACTTCTCTAGGAAGATGGAGGCCAGGTCCTATATAACTGAATCTTGGAGGGTTTATGTTCTGTGTTGGAGCCAGTCCTTTGTCTAGAATAATTTTCTAGAATCATTTTAATTGTCACAACTCACTACTTTTGAGATATTCCCAGAGGCAACAACCTTAATAAAGATTTTTTTAATCTATGGAAGACCTTCATTGCACAGAGCTCATTTAGAGAAGTCAGTCTCTGCAGAGAGGTATTTATTTTTAGTTTATATTAAGTATGCTATTTATGTGCAGTTTATTTCCCCCTCAAATACACTTGCAAACATAATGGCCACTGGCATACCTAATACATGTCATGAACGTCCCCTAAAACGTAGAAAGTGTACTACATGATGGGAAAAAGTAGGAATCTATTTGCTTTATTTATAATACCAGATACTACTGTGTTGAGCAATAACTATTTTAAATTACTATTGTACTGTATTGCTAGTAATGAATAGTTTAATACATTTTAATATATGGTTTTAAAACCAATGGATATAATGTGTAAAATCTTTTAGATGGAAAAGTGTATGTTGTACTAAAAGAGAAAGTGCTGAAAATTATGCCAGGATGTTAGAGTAGCATTTTTGTCTATTCCAGAATAAGAGTGTGGATGTTGAGCACCAGGCTGTGCAGTTGCAGACTGTAAACAAAATAAAACCTGCTTCACTATGAAAAGCCATTCACAGATCTAATTTCTTGACTTATTCTGAAGGACTACTTGAAAACCCTCTCAGAAAAGATGGTTTGTCTTTGACAGGCCTGAAGGCACAGAACCTTACTGATATGCCGCCAGTAATGGACCATTCTCAGGGAAGCCAGTGATATTTGGGGGAGAGGCTGTCCAGGGCAGGGCAGTGAGGTGACTACCCTGTGGCTCATGGGAGGCATTCCTTTGGGAAGCACAAGGGCAGGAATGCAAAGGAGGAGGATGTCCCAGGATAGCAAGCTGCCTCTGCAGCTGAGGCTATGGATGCAGAAAGGAAGGCAGGATTCAGTTTCCCTGGGGATGTAGGGTGGTTTATACTTTCATCCCCAAAGACTTTTTCCTGTAAAATTCACTTAAATGCAGATAGCACTTCTCCCTAATGCTAAGTCTTAGACCTTGTTTTCAAAACATGACATCACTTCTGCAAAATTTTAAGAGGAGAATAACTGAGATGGATGAGAGTCTTAATAAACTGGGGCATGATATTGTGCAGGGATACCTGCATGTGTCTGTTCTGCATCAGGGTGATGGTGATCAGTGGTGCAGAATTATTTCTGAATATTACTGAAAAAGGCTCAGCTAACAACACTGCAATAAAATAGCTGTTTTAATTAAGTAGAATAAAAGGAGGAATACAGGTAACAAGCAAATATAACCCTTCGGATATCGGGGATCCTGCTCTTGTGTAGCATAGGACAGACCCTGGCTGCTCTTTCCCATGGCACACTGTGTAGATCACATCCACAGAGCCCATCCTCCTTCCTTCTACACAATGGGACCTTTTATTTTTTGTAACAAACAAGACCTTCACCTGACAGGTGTCTTTCATAACACCCACCAGAATGGAGCACAGGCCAGCACTGGATGTTCCAGCAAAAATTCCTTATGTCATCTACATATGCTGACTAACATCTGGGCTTCGTAAACCCTAAGTTCAAGGTTCAATAGAGCTGATATCACTTTCCCAAGGTCACTCGTTCCTTCAGTACAATGTCTTTCACAATGGTCCTAATGCAGTATCACAGCATCTACCATAGGAGTACTTAGACAAAAAAGGAAAAAAATAACTAACTTTTAATGTAATTAAACATTGTTTTCACATATAATAAGTCATAGAAAATACCCCAATTTATGTCACACAGGTTCCTCTAAGTGATAGGTGAGAAGGATCTAACTGTCCCAGAGCTTAAGCCTGCAGCATGACAAGGGGTTGGTCAGAGCTCACTTAGTGGTTTCACAGCACTCAGATTTTTTGGTAGATTTGATAACTTCATAAACTAAATAATCTCTCTAAACTTCTTATGGTCTCTCTGATCATTCATCAATCTGCGCCCATTTTCAACAAGAAAATTGTGGAATTTACCCAAAGAAATATTCCTTCAAACACCAGGTTAGTAACCTGAGCAAGTCCTTCCACTCTTGAAAGTGTCCATGAGTGCTTTTGACGTGCTACGAGAGTGGAGTCTGTCAAGCTGTATGCACACTTAAAAACCAAAGCAAACAGCAATGAGAGATGAGTTTGTGTCTTTCCTGGTGAAAATCCAGTTACTATTAGAAATTATTACTATTTTCACAAAGTAAAGAGCTGGAAGCTTAGATGGGATCCCAGTGAGTGTGCTGAGGCAGAACTAGATGAGGATCCGTGTCTGACATGAGCAATGAAACTCACGTAGTTCTATGGGAATACGTACTCTTTAGCTATATTATGGCAACTATTTAACTTGCAGAAGATGTTTTGTGAAAAGACCTTGGAGCACAAGCCTATTCCCTTTTCAATACCACCAGGACAAACCCATCTTCAGCAATTTCCTCCAGCATTATGTGAATCAGAGCATGACAATGAGTGGCCTCTACTTAGGTATTAAAAGAACAAAAAGATTTTCTCCTTTAACAAAGGGTAAGAGACAATCCAGCAATTAAAGCTTTTTTCTCAAAAAAGCCAATTGTTACTTGAAGAATTTTGGGTAATAAAATGCCTTTAATTAAACCTGAAGTCTTCAGGTTGGCAGGCTTCTTTTGAGATGTAAATGAGACTCTTGGACCCAGTATGGTGCTGCTGCTGCTGCATTCATCACTTAAGATAGTGGACACCTTCCTTGCAGTTGCCACTGCAATTTTCCTAGCTAGGCATCAGCTTCAGATTGAACAGTGGTATTTTACAGCAAAATATCAACAGAGCTGGCAGCATCTGTCAGCAATCTTATATAAAAATCAAGCTCAGAGCCCAAATCAAATAGTAGAAACAGGACACTTTAATGTGCCAAAAGATGCCCCTGAGACATATGTATGCAAGGGAAAATGGAGAAAGGAAGCAGGAAAGACCATTTGGAAGCCCACAGTGCTTCAGTTTTGCAAAAGGGGATTTCTAATTTTTGGATGCTCAATGCTATTTTAGAATACTTGTGATGAAGAGGGGGTCTGTCAAATCAGACAGGAATTGATGGGTCTGAGGAAATTGCTTTTCTAAACAAGATGGAAACAAAAGAAAAATAAATTAAAAGGAATCAACTTTTCTTTCTTGTGTTGTTCCCTCTTTCTAGCATATGAAGTATAGCTATTCAGCATTTAAAAAATTGTCTGCTCAGACTAGATTTCCTATGTGAGATCCATTATGGCCCTGCCCTGAAGGTAGCCCTTCTTTAAGAGAAGACAAATATCCTTATCCACAGCGTCTCTGCCATCATGAAAAGCTTTAGTCCAGGTATAGCTTTTTGAACCCCTGAACTGTCTTAGATAAGGTAACACATTTCTGGGAACACCACAGGGTTTGGAAATCTTGCTACATGCAGGACAGCAAGAAAATATATGCCCTGAATTTGATAGCAAAGCATTGCCAGCCTGTTGAGGGCTATGATTGTCCTGTTCTGCTCTGCACTAGTGTGGTCTCACCTTGAGTAATGCATGCACTTTTGGATGAGACAATATAAGAAATATATTCAACTACTAGGGAGTGTCCAAAGGAGGGCTAGGAAAATAGTGAAGGGTCTGGAAGGGAAGCCGTATGAGGAGTGGCTGATGTCATTTGAGGTCACTGAGCTCATTGCAGTTACAACTTCCTCATGAGGGGAAGAGGAGGGGCAGACCCTGATCTCTTCTCTTTTGTGACTGTGTGATAGAAGTAGAGGGAATGGCAGAAAGCTGTGCCAGAAGACATTTAGGCTGAATATTAGGAAAGTTTCTTTACTCAGAGGGTGTTTGAGCACTGGTATAGGCACTCCAGGGAAGCGGTCATAGCACCAAGCCTGACGGAGTTCAAGAAGAGTTTGGACCATACTCTCAGGCACATGGTGTGACTCTTGGGGCTGTACTGTGCAGGGCCAAGAGTTGGACTTGACTGTTGTGGGTCCCTTTCAACTCAGAGTATCCTATGATTCTATAATTCTGTATTCTATGATGTTGTTAGCTTTTTCTCTTCCATCCCTGGAGTGCCTGCTGGAGTAATCAGCAGCATCAGCCACTTGCTGGAAATGGGTGATTTTCTGTTGTTTGCAGGTGCATCCCTATGATTCCTCTGATGCTATGTATTCTTGAATGCCTGTTGGGAATTCCTGAATGCCCAGGGAGCTGGGCTGAAAGGAAGACAGAATTAGGTGAAAATCACGATCTCTCTGTCCTCCTTACCAACGTGAAGTGAGATCAATGCAGCAATATTTTGCTGCTATTTCAAACCAGCCAGCAACATCTCTATTGCTTTTATTGGTAATTGTCCAAATTTATGACAAACTAACATTATGGAAAAGTAAATACATTAGCACAGTAAACACGTCAGCCTTGCTGAAGACATGAGGAAGCATCATTTTGGTGGCCTGGGGCAGTGCTTCTGGCTGCTCCATGAGTTGCTGTAGAGGCTTTTCCCCAGCTTCTAGAGATGAGCAAAATGTGATGCCTGGGTCCAGCAGGTGCTAGGAAAGTGCCCTCTCTTTCTCCTAGTATTTGATGTAGTCAGCAGACCTTTGGTAGAAAGGTGGTTGCCCTAAGCTGGACACAGGCTGTTTCAGGGGCCTCCAATGGACCGACCTCAGGGCATACCTGAGTGTGCCATCATGGCTAGTGGCACCTCTGGAAAAACATATTTAAGAAAGGGCAAAACATCAGATTTCAGAGAGAGAGGTGGAGGGAAAAAAGTGAATAACAGCCCTGCAAACACAGCAGTGAAAGAAGCAAGAGGTGTGTGGGTGCTGTAGGCACTGGAGCAGAACCCCCTGCAGCCTGTGGAGAGGGCCGTGGGGGAGCAGGTGTGTTCTGAAAGACTGCAGACCACAGAGACTCAGACTTCTCCTAGGGGATGGAGCAGCAGAGAGGAGCTGTTATGGTAACTGATAAGTGATCCCCCTGTCTCCATCCTAAACCATAAATTTTGTCATCCTATTTTCTGCCCATGTCCAGTTATGGAGATGTGATAGCAGCTAGGTGGGCATCTGACAGCTATCCAGTATCAACCCACCACATTCCTCTACCAGGAACATTTTATTGTATTCTTTAAATCAATCAGACATACAATGCTGATACATTAAAAAAAAAAAAAAAAGATAATTTAGAAATACCTTAAAATGCAAGACTAATCTATTGCTTCCATATGGACTCCACTTCACTTTGGATAAAACACATGGACAGGATATAGTGAGTAAGGACAATATATTGTCAAAGCAGGCAGTTTGGGATTTGTAAAGGTCCCCCAGTCAAGATGAAAATACTTTATTCTGACAGTTTTTTTTGAGGTGGATGGATTCTTCAGCACTTGCCACCCCTTTGACTTTGCTCATTTTGATCTTTGCCAGGAAGCTTTATGTAGGGTTAGGAAATGTCCCACCTGCCCAGCATGCCAAGGATGGTCCATGGTCTTTAGTTTTACTGAACTTGTTAAATTTTGCTAGAAGTCTCAAAAGTAGAAATGTCTGTTCTCTGAAGCCTGTAAATGGCAAGAATCCTTTCCCTATGTGGGAAAGAACAAAAGGGTTCTTTAAAAAGGCCTTGTTTTCTTCCTAGTTAATACTGAATGAAGGGATGTTTTTTTTAATGTAACCTTTAGCTTCAGTGTGCAGTGATGCTTTTACTCAGCTGGCAGCTTTTTAAGTTTTTGGCTATGCTTTATAAAAGACAGGGATGTACTTGCAAGGGTGGTGGGAAACTGTCATTAACCTCTCTCTGGAGAAAAGAGAAAGGTTTGTTCTCCAGAATTACACAGTTCTACAGTTTAAGTAGGATGACCATCACATCATTGTTGGAACAATAATGAGAGGGTATTAAAAAGCAAATTAAAACTTGTGGCTATTGCTTCTTGATGTGAAACACCAACATCTTTCTAGTTAAGGCTTCAGATGGGTCTGTTTCTGAGCAGCCGGAGATGCCTTAGCAAAATTATAGACTAAAAGCAGGCTGAACACAAAAACTCATGTTAAAAATTGGCTGTACACCCTCAGGTCTTTAATAAGGAAGTGAGCTGTAGGGGTAGACTGAAAATAAATGGAAGACCATTCAAGCAGTCTTCTTACTTTGGAAAAACGATGGCTCTTTCATTGACTTGATACCTCTGTGATTTCATCAGATTTTTTGATAAATATTCAGTAATATTTTAGTACTTTCTTATATGGACCTATTCATCTTGACCTAATGTCTAACACCTTATTTCTTAATTAATTTCATCAAGTTTTCCAAATAGCAATAACAAAGTATCCTGGGCTGAGAAAAGAAGCTGTAATTAAATAATCTGCTGGCGTCATGGACGGTCATGAAAAGTGGAAAACTACAATTAGATTATGACCATTGTCTTGCAATGCAATCTGGAATTGATGGCTGTTTCCATATGTAATTAATGTCTATTCTTATTTAGAAACCTTGGGCCAGGCCCATGGCAATTATAAACTGGGTTTCCTTACAGACTTCAAAGGACTACAGTAGCTCAAATTGGCTGAAGAATTGGCTACTTAGACTTTGGTGACTTATTCTGGGAACAGTGATGAAGTACAAACCCCTTGAAGAGGACAGCTAAGCAGTACTGGCAGAAAGATACATGGCCTTGCGAAACCGCCTTTGTCTGGCTTAATATTGAGTTTCCCGTACCTTGTGCACTTTGTGCCTATTTGTGCCTGCTTGTATCTCTGCTCCTGATAGGCAAAACTTCCTTTCAGTGTTAACATTGAGCCTGTGTCTAAAGATTTTGAAAAAGATGAAATGATGGTTGGTCTCTTTCTCCATGCTGCAATCCCTTCGCAATCTCCATTTTATTTTCCTCAAGGTCCTTCTGTTTCACTTTAGTGTGTGATGCTTATAAAATGGCCATACTGAGTTGATACAAATTTAATGTCATATTCATAATGAAAAAAAATAGGAAAATCACAACTTTCAAGCATAGTTTGAGAGGCAGTGAACATTCACTACTCTTATCAGAACTTATCACTACTCTTACCAGAGAAGAGTAAATGTTCAGGACCTTTGAAAGTCTCTTTTTTTTTTTTTGTCCTTGATAATACTTTTCTGTAAGGACATTATGCAATTGATCAGATTGTGTTTCAAACAAGACAGAACTCACAGCCATATTCTATAACTTTAGAGGCACAACACCCTAGTTTATATTCAACACATTAATAGGTTTTACAGGAAAATGCAAAAAAAAGTTCTTCAGCCTCTAGTAAATGCACTGAATTTCTTTAAAATCACCATATCCTTCTTTCCCTGATATCTCTTCCAGCAGCAAAGAAAGCCAATGGGAAAGGGATTGTGGGTTGCATCAACAGGGGCATCACCAGAAGAAATAAAGAAATCATTATCCCACTCCACTCAGCACTTGTCAGCCCACACCTTGGACCACCGTGTTCAGGTTTGGTCCTTGTTATGCAAAAAAGATGTGAACAGGCTGGAGAGGGTCCAGAGAAGGGTCACAAAGGTTACCAAAGGGCCAGGAAACCTGTTATTTGAAAATGGCTGAGAGAGTTGGGTATGTTCAGCCTGGAGAGAACAGGGCTTAGTGGAGACCTTGTCACTATGTTCCAGTATTTAAAGGGTGGCTACAAAGAAGTTGGCGATTCCCTTTTTATAAGGAGTCACATGGAAAATAGGAGGGGTAACGGGTATGAGGTATTCTTGCAGAAATTCCAGTTGGAGACAAGAGGAAAATTTTTCACTATGAGAACAACCAGACACTGGAATAATCTCCCCAGAGAAGTGGTGGATTCCCCAACATTGGCCAGTTTTAAGATCCAGCTGAACAGGGTGTTGGGCCATCTCGTCTAGACTGTGCTCGTGCAGAGAAAGGTTGGACAAGATGATTCTTGAGGCCCCTTCCAACCTGGTACTTCATGATTCTATGAAATTCTTGAATATTTTCTCTATTTATCCCTTCTGCCTGGCCACAGTCCATAATTTCTCCCCATTGGCTGTTGGCCATGCTCTACCAGGCTACCAGTACCCAGCACCTGGTTGATTTTCAGTCAGGTACACAAGATCTGGGGTAAAAATGGAGTCAGCAGTCGAAGAAAACAAAAAGGTTGAGAAGATTCCTAGTCTCTTCCACTGACCTTTATTTAGCACACAGCTTTCCTGCAGCAGAACATCCTATTGTTCTGCTTCATAAAGCAAAAGTGGATCATTTTCCCTAGTGTAATATTCTTTCATTTGAAAAAGTGCTTAAGGCAAGGCTGAATATTCATGCAATGAAGAATTTAATTCTATTAATGACATGGTTTAACTCAATTTATTTTTGTTTGGGAATGTTCAGTATTTTGAAATTACTGTCATTTCTAAACATGATGAATCTTATATTGGAAAGAATGGAAAAAGAAGACAAACTGGAGGAAAATATTTTACCTTACTTACCTCTTATCCAGCCTTTTCCTCAAATATTTTCATGTGCCATTTTGTTCTGCTTTAGAGTGAAAACAAACTTCAAACTAATGAAATTTCCTATAAATTAAAATTCTGCTTGCAACTTTGCTTTACTATTCCCCTGTCTCAAAATGCTAAATAAAGCCTTTGAAATTCCCAGGGACACTAAAGTGAAACAAACAGTTGTGGTTAAAACAGGCTCCTCTCCCTTACTAGTTCTGTTGCATAGTTAATTCAGTTTTCCAAATAAGAGAAAAGGAAGCAAACAGCATCTTGTAGTGTTATTGGCACTTAATTGATGAAGGAATAGTGCATCCCTCTCCATGAAGATTTGTGTAGTGCTGGCAGAGAGAAGGATGATTTCAGAGGCAGTGTGTGCTTGACAGAACTGATGTTTCTGCTATATATCTTTTCTCCTGATGACAGAAACTATAAATGTTATGAAATGTCCCCCCAGGTACTTTTGGTGAAAGAAGTTTGTTCATACAAACAGCACATATATCAGAAAAGTAATAACTGAAGGACACAGTGTCATTAAGTTGGGTTTTCTTATTGGAATTATGAGGTGTTTGTAATAGGATCTAAACATAGGCAGTAGTCATTGATGGAACCATCAGTAGAAATACCACCATTTAAAGTTCTTTTAGCAATTTTTGTAACACACATAATAAGAGACCTCAAAATGAACTTTAAATGTTCATTTCCAGTCAAATAAACTCTTGTACAACTGGCTATATACCTTTAATGGCAGACTTTTTAATTTTCCAGACTTGGAACAGCAACTGACCCTTGGTGAAGCAAAACTGAGCTCAACAAAGACAGACCTGGCAAACACAGATGTACTGCAGACATAGAAACTTCTCACTGACTTTCAGGTACCTCAACTTTTCTGTGGCTTTAGCATGACTCGTTAAGGCAACTTCAAATCACAGAATAGAATTAACTTAATTCATACGTTGCTTTGTATCATGCTCAGAATTTGTTTAAATTACGTACTTCAGGTTAAACACATGAGCTGGGTGAAAGAGGATTCTTTCTTCAATATTGAGGGGCTTGGTTTACTTTATATCCTTTCACATTTTTAAATAACCTGCAATTCAAAGTAGTAGTTTTATGTGGAGGACAGTGATTTCTGAATCTTACTGTCAGATCAAAGCTAAAATAGGTCATTGATTACCAACGGATAAAACAAGCAGATAAAAGCACAAGCAGCTGCTCATAGAATTGATTCAGAGCTGTTTCTGCCAAGGGTTTGTACATCCTTCATAGCTCAGCAGGGTTGGTCTGAAAAAAGGCAGCCTAACATTGTCTTAACCAAAAATCGTCACTTACCACTTGTTCTGTTTATTCTATGACTCACAGAGATAAGAAAAATAGGATAATTACCAGAGATCATAATGCTGTCAGCAAGCTGGAACATGCTTCATTACACCACAACATAATCACAACTTTGCACTGAAGTAGCTGTGACAACGCCTGTAATGAATGGAGTTAAATTGTCATTTATTATTTTGGACAGTCAGATTGGTCATAGTTTGCAATGTGGCAGTTTAGAGGAAATGTATCATAATCTCAGGTAATTTATTATATGCACATAAGTAAGAGTGATAGGTTTTGCACCAGGGACAGCTGAAATCTATGTAGTCACTTAGCCCTTAGGCTGGAGCAGGGCTGAAACATTGGCTCGTGATTTTAGGGGTTGCAGTAGGTCCAGAGAGGCCCTGAGCCCCTGTGCTCTGGGCTCCACACTGGGAGCATGAGGAGACTGTGTTTTTCCAGGGACTTTTCCCTCTGGAACCCTGCTGGGTGCTTATCAAGCCTATTGCTGGACTAAGCTGGCACTTTGTGGCAGTGTCAACAGTTTCAATGGTGAATAGTCTTTCTTCTCTTTAATTTCTTTTCTCAGTTGAGGCGTTGCTAAGACAAGAACGCACTGAGGGCAGCAAGGCTAAGACTAATATAGTTTTCACTGCAGGGTCAGTAGGGATGATGTGACTGGATTTGGTGAGAGGATCATTTGTTTTACTAAAGTAAGCCTCTCAACATCCAGGACAGTGATCCCTCATCTCTATTCCTTCCCAATGAGACCACACTTGGAGCACTGGGTCCAGTTCAGGGCTCCCCAGAATGAGAAAGACATTTTCACACTGGAGCAAGTACAGTGGAGGGCACCAGGATTGGTGGGGACTACATCTCATGAAGGGTAAGGAGAGGTGGGGAAGCTCCCAGCCATTACAGGAGCTATTGATGATGGGAGCTCACTACTCTCTTCAGCTGCCCACTTGGAAGAGACACAGAGGGAGCCAGACTCTTCCCAGAGATGGGCATGACAGAACAAGGAGTGGGTTACACGAGCTATGATGTGTGAAATTTGTAAAGTAGTAGCAAAGGCACTTCTAACCGTGGGGCTCAAGTCTAGGTATAAAAAGGAAATAAGGAATGAGCACATACTCCATTTAGTGTCCTGTGTGGAAGATGGACCACAGTGATGAGAATATGGCATATGGTGTCCTGCTCTAGTGTAAATATTGACCATCTGGCTTTTCTTCCTCTCATGACAATGCTTTGGAAACCATGCCAATGTATTAGCAATTGAAATAGTGTTAATGTTGCAAAACCAGGGTTTATTGAAAGCTACTCACAGGCATCCCAGCTCCAGTGTGTCTGCCAAATGTATAGCTTGTTGATAAAGTAAAACACACTCTGGACAATGGGAACCAACTTGTCAAGCAAGATATTCTCTCTGCCTATGGAAACATGGGTCTGAGCTGGGGTGTCTCTCCTTTACTTCCAGAGCAACACACAGGAACAGAGGAGATACAGGGTGAGAAGTGCAGGCCTAAGAAACTGCAGGAGGACACAAGGAAGCTATCAACACCACCAAGACTGGAGAAGGCTGTTGGGGAATGGATGTTCATATAAAACCCGTGCTGCAGGCTCTACCCTCAGCCCAGTAAATCACGACTGCGAGCATATAAGGCCAGATCAGACTGCATGTCTGGTAGAGAGATGCTGATCTACACTCATCTGAGTGTGCTGAGCTTCCACTCATCTTCAGGGGGTGGGTAGATCTGCCCCTGGGACACAACTGGAAGCAGGGAGACTTTGATTTCTTTCTCTGAATGCTGTGCAGAGTGAAGCAGCGTGGATCACTTGGCAGAAGTGGGCTGGTTACCAGCCCCATGTACAGCTTCTCTGACAACTTCTGCTGACCAAGGAAAAGAGGAATCATCTTCCCTCCACAGAACTCTTCCATTTGGCAATCCTGATTGTTGGGAAAAGTACCAATAGCATTAGCCTTTTTTTCTAGCCTTTCATGCTTAATTATTAAAATGTCTTGAGCCACACTGAATAATTAATACAGGCTTTGTTAATGTCATGAGGGAGAGAAGTTGTTGCCTTGGAATGATGGTGTATAACTTTCAAAAACAGGGCCTGGGTAAGGAGGACATTTCTGAGCCTGGTCAGTTACACGAAGCAGATAGAGGCAGCTGGTGTTTCTGCTCTTACTCTTGTTTGCACCCTTTTGAGGCAGGACTACCATGCTGAATAAAAAGGTATAAACAATGGCAAAGTCTTCTCCTCATCCAAATAAAAAACAGCCTCAAGTGATCCATCACAGTGAAGGTAGAGAGGAGTTTTATAAAACCAAGAATTTCTTCTTTGTTATCACTACTTTCAAAACAATTCCAATTTTTGAAGGAAGCTTAGTATTGACAGCAGTATATATTTGACTCTGTGGAGACATTCTGATGTGCCAGCTCTATGTGCTGATGAACACTCAGCTTTGCTACCCCAGTTACAGCAAAGAAGACCTTGTAGGAGGAGGAAAAAGATCCAGTGAGTTTTACCAAGCCAGAGGTCAGGCAGTGTGGG
This sequence comes from Ploceus nigricollis, assembly GCA_013399945.1. Classification (NCBI taxonomy): domain Eukaryota; kingdom Metazoa; phylum Chordata; class Aves; order Passeriformes; family Ploceidae; genus Ploceus; species Ploceus nigricollis. The sequence continues at coordinate 3,175,133 of VXBC01024469.1, forward strand.
CTTCCTAAATAAACCAATGGTGCTGGAAAAATTTTCCTGAAAAGTCATTGCTCTCTCCCATGTCCCAGAAAACACCCTCTTCAACCTATACTTTGCCTGTCCTCTCCTCTTACCCCTCCTGGTCTTTCAGCCACCACTTGCTGCTGCCATACCCCTTGGACCATCTGCTGTGTTCAGTGTCATGTGTGAGACCTTGGAATGGCTCCTGCCGACCCAGTGATGGACAAGCACCCTGTGATCCTTGCTTGCAGCAGAATAATCTCCTGGGAAATTGATCTTCTCTAGCAGCCAGTTGTGTTAAAAAACCCTCTCTCATGTTTTTGGAGAGTAGTCAGGTTCCTCCTGGAAGTGTGAAATAATGCACCAGTAGGAGTGGGAAAATCCCTTATCCTGGGAAGGGTCAGAAGGAGCTCAAAGACTCTCAGCAGCTCTGCAGTGAGAGTTGATCTGGACAGCTCCAGAGCATCAATGGCATCTCCTTCTCTGCTGTGGAGTGGCAGGCAGGAGCAGAAAACACCCCTGACAGAGACCTCTAGAACACTGGTGGGAAGTAAACCAGGGCAGCCTCTGCAGTTCTGGCAGTAAGAGCCCCTATGGAGAGAGCTGGAAACGTGTATCTAACCAGCATCAACCACAGTGGCCTGGGCCAGCTGTGAAACAGCCTCTGTGTGATCCTCTGCCCCTCTGAAAGCTTCGTCTGTACCTGTTTTCTCATACAAAAAAAAACCAGCACCAGTGGATTCAAGTTGCCAGCACTACAAAGATTTTTTGGGGAATTGCTCAAACTGAGGCAGCCTTTGACACACGGACAGAAACAAAGAACTGCATTTGCAGCAGCACTACAGGTCCTAGTTGCTGATTCCTTGCACCTTCCAGTTCATTCTCCATCATCCTTCCAAGGCAATTTTTGCAGAGGAAGGAAACTGACATTTCCCTGGCACTTCTGTTTGCCAGGGAATATCTGCAAGTTGTCCTCCAGCTCTGCAGGTAAGGTGACTGTCAACAATCAAAGCAAAATGTTAAATATCAAGTGATCCTGGAGTGAATAAAATGAAATTCAGGATGAACCAGTTTGAAGGATGACACAAAGAGACCTCATATATGGTGGGAAGGTATTTGCTATACAATGGCACTGCTGAGGAACACCTCACAAAATCATAAACCTCCATCTGGAGCAACAGCAGTGGACAAGGCACATACCCTTGAGCATCATTATCACATGTTGCACCATGAGGGAGATATTTCCTCCCATTCACCACTGATGAGATTGCACATAATTGCCTGCTGGCTGAGCAGAGGGTATTCAGGAACAGGATACTCCAGTGCTGAGAGGTTTGGGAAATCAATCATCTAAAGGTCTTCCCACTCAGCTTAACACCGACAAGGCCAGATCCTCATTCAGCCAACACTTTCATTGATTTAACTGGGGTATTTTGCTTGCAAAAGGTTTTTAGCATGCAGGAGAGACAGCCTACTGGAGCTAGGGGACACCTCAGTGCTTCATGAGGACTTTACAAAGATCAGGAAAAAAGCTACCAGGATTTTTTTTTCTGGTCAGAAATACAAAAATAATGATACCTTTCTCCATCAAGCAAAATGTTTGCTGGCATCTACTGGTCTGAAAGCTGACTTCAAAGCCACAGGCATTGATAAAAGCCCTTTTCCTACCTGTCTGTCTGTAGCTCCATTAGATTTGCAGCTAAAAGCTGATAGATGCACCTGCCAAGATTAGTCAAGCTGTCATGCAGAGTGAAAATTCTTCCTGTTGCAGAAGCTTTTTTTAGGCCATTTTGCCTTTGGGAAACAGTCCAGGCTTGGGCCTTACTTTTTGAAAGAGAATTTCACTGAAAATTTGAAGGAGAGGTTCTCTGGTGTTTAGGAGCTGGACAAATGCTCCTTGACCCTTGAAAAATATTTCCTGCAGACCTCTCCTTCCTCAGAGGCTTCTCATTTGAGAGCCAAATCCTTTGCCGTGGCTGGGGAGCAGGAGGAGGTGTATTTCCAGGAGGAGGCTAATTCTGTGCACTGTGTTTCTGCACGCAGCAGGTGCCTGACCTCGCCCCGCCGGCTGCTGCGCGCGGATGTGCTCACGTCTGTGAGCTCTCACCAGCTGTGCCCTCCCACCTTGGAAGGGGCTTACCAGGGTGAGGGGCCAAAGTACAGCCTTTGAGCAAGTGTTGAAGCTCAGGACTGGTGTGTGAGGAGAAAAATAGGCTCTGAAAAGACTTTATTTTTAATTGAAATCTGAGGAGACTGAATAGTATGGGAATACTAGTGAGGTCTGTACATAGAACACAACAACATCCTGCTCTGAGCTGAAGCTTTTCATCTTCAAGGACTCGGATTTTTCTCAGGAGGTGTGGAAATTGCACTCACAGCAGCCTCCACATGCTGAATTCACATGGCACATTGGTGCTCTGAGTGCATTACTGAGCTGCACTGCTGAGAGCAGGATGCTAACACTGAGCCTGAGTAACAGCATCACATCACATTTTTAATGTTATGGCATAGTCAAACTGCTCCTAAACTGTGGGCCAGGGGTCAGCTGGCACTCAGTAGCACCGTAAGCTGGATAGCATCTACCTCATTTCCATCCTGCTTTCAGGGACAGACTTGAAAGTAAGGGATTCTTTTGGCTGATAAGGAGTATAATAGATGAGACTGGTCCACTGTAAAAGGCACAGGGTAATATCATCTTTGTGACCTTTGCTAATTCCCTCAGTACCTCAATTGTGCATGTAAACTGTATGCCAACAGTCAGGGAGAGAGAGCTTTCAGCTATGATGGCTTTCATCTGGATTTTTTTCTCCCTGTGTTAAGTAGGCTATGGCAGGGGGAGCAAAGCATCCTTTGGCCATGTCAGAGTGTTGCTTCAAACTCAGCTTTGGAAGTTGCACTGAAAAAGCCAATCTATAAATCCTCAGCACAGGACCAGGTGAGTGAGAGCCTTAGAAGCCTCCCTCTGTGAATTCCTGGTGCAGAAGCATCTCACTACAACTGGCTGTGAGAGTTTAGAAGGTAATAAGGTGTTTAGAAGCAGTAAATTACAGAGTACTTCGTGGAGAGTTTTTTACAGCTGTGTTTGGGGAGGACTCAGAAAGAGGGGAAGAATATCTACCATATGAAGACACAGACTTTAAAAAAAAAGAACAGGGAGCCATTGCTAGAATGTTTTCTGTGGTCATATGAGTAAGATCAGTGCACATGACTTGCAAATAATAGATCACAAGATCATTCTTTCCCTCTCTCTATGTTTTCTTTGGTTATATTTGTTTTAATTACCAAATTATTCTCAAATGAGAAATTATTAAAATTAAAGTCTAATGCCTCAAACAGTGGATGTTGACTCAGGTAGACATAGCAGTTTAGCTTTATAAGCTCTTTTTTAGGGACTGGCTGTGCAGATTTTCCCTGTCTAAGTGGTGCAGTCTTTGCTGAGGCACCTTGCAATGGCTGGTGAGCCTCTCCAGGCTGTGGAAAATCCTGCAAGCTTTTTGTCTTCTCTGGCTTATAAAAGTCAATGTACACTGACCTGCTTGAACTGGATAGACAAGAAAATACAAAATGTTAAAATACTCTTTTTCTTAGTGCTTATGCCCAGGTATCTGAAATGCACCCACAGAATATCTGTTCAGTGCAACATTATCTGGCAATGGAAGTAGACTTTACCAAAGCAGAGTCTAACCCCTGTAGTGCCATATTTTGGCAAAAAAAATCTTCTTATTTTGGGCTTAGAGATGAAGGTTTAGTCAAGTAAAATCTTTGTTTATTATTGTTCTGTGGGTCATAACAAGGGACCTCTCAGTGTTTTAAATTATCCACAAAATGTCACAGCAATGCTCTACTTTGTACATATTAATGGTAGATTAAAACTGAATTGCCACCAAAAAAAAAAAAAAANAAAAAAAAAAAAAAAAAAAAAAGAAACATCAGCCTTGGTTTCATAGAATAATTATTCTCAATTAGATATAACATTCTGCCTAAACATAGCATGCAGATTCTCAAAGGGGAAAAGGTATGAGGTCTTTCCTTTTCCACTTTAGTCAGTCCTAATGGAGAATGAAATTCTGCAGAACCCTGTAATTTCCCTAAAAGCTCTCTGACTGAAAATGCATCTCATACTGATGTCTTCATGCTTTCTTCGTGTACTTGGCACAGCAAGCAGACACAGAAATGACAGGAGAGATTTGTCCCTGGCTCTTTGCTTAATCATTTAAACAGATAAACCAGCTACTGTATTTTATTCAAAGCTTGAGGTCATTTATACTATCATGGGTATGAAAATATAGTATGTTGGAATTTTCTGCTGACACAAAACACTCCATCATGCTGTGGTTGGGGCTGCTGTAGAGCTAAGACTTTTTCACAGTCAAAAACTATTACCATGTCTGTCACCAGGAACCTCTAGGCAGGCAAAGTCACAGGCCAAGCTAACTCAACCTTCTTTTCATCTGACTTTGTAAACTGATTTTAATTATTATAATTAAAAGGCTGTCAAAAAGCATTCCATAGACACAATATTTACAGCATTTATACATCCAGTGATGGGTACTTGAAGTGAAAGAGAAAAAATACTCCCACATTTTAATAATAGCAGCAGAAGTTCAAGTCACTCCATCTGGGGAGTTGTCCTGTAAAAATGTCATCAGAGGGACTTGACTTTAACCTGTTTGAATATTCCCAGCTTCTATTCTCCTGTTTTTCTGAAGATCCTGGTGTTTGCAGGCAGCATTGTCCCTGCCTACTTCGGCAGAAAATACAGGCACTTTCTTCCAAATGCCTGTGCAAATGCTACTCCCTGCAGGAAGGAGCTTTTGAGAAAAAAAATTTAATATTGTGAAAGAAAATAATTCCATTCCTCTTGCTGTGTGATTATAGTTAGCAATTTTATTATTAGCTGATGTCTCTTTGGAGGCTTTTGTGCCATGTTTTGCAGCATGTCGGGGGTGGGTATAAAACACTCCCTTAAGTAACTACTCTGTTGCTCTATTATGAATGTGTACAACCATCAAACATGTCTTAAGGCTCCCAAACTTCTCTTTTTATGTTCCATTCAATGATTTTTTTTTTCAAACAGAAAAAGAGAAACTGTCCTCCCCGAACCAAGCCAGAGCACATAAGCCCAAGAATTTCACGGGATTTAAGGAGAGATGCTTTGCTCCTCCCCTGCTCTCCCAGGGCTGTTTCTCACACCTCGTTTTTGGGTACAAACGGTGCCATTGCATCCCTGCTGCAGCAGGCTGCCTGCCAGCAGGTGCAGCACACCCAGGAGAGAGCTGCTGGGCAAGCAAGTTGGTCTGCTGGGACTCCAATGGACAGGATTTCTCACCATTCAGTGCTAACTGACTGGAGCTGGGATTTAATTTTGTACAGTGGACATATGGGAGGCAGGGCAGCATCTGCCTTATTGCTGTCTGCTCTCTGTCATCCAGGCAGCTACAGCTTTAATAAAAAAAAAAAAAGCTGCAGCTGAACATTTTGAGGCCCTCATTATCTTTCTCAAGTTGGTCTCCACAGTTTTCAAATTGGAATATGGGATTTGCTCAGCTGTTTCTTAAGGGTTTTTTAATGAGAGAAGCTCAAACAAGAAGGCATCCACTTTTCCTGAAGCCATTTATATTAAAAACTGCAGAGCAAGCAGTAGTGGCTATAAAGTGCCCATCACAAGATAGGCACTTTATTGGTCTTGCTTGGTCCTCAAGCAAGGATAGGGACAGTAGTAAAGACTGTATTGGATAAACGCAGATCAAGTGTGCAGCTGACTTCAGGTGTGATTCTGGGGAAATAATAGATGAAATGGTGAATGAAGTGGTTTTTTCTCCCCTGATGAAAGAAAGGGTGTGTGTCAGGAGGAGTGATAAGTCATACTGCTGCTGTTGTCACCACAGGACATTTTTCAGAAGCAGACGTTCACTTTGGGAAAAACAGCCCTGGAATCCAGTCATGTCGTGAGCCATCAGAACTGGGACCTTTGCCAGGCAGGGAGGACAGACATCTTCATCCCACCAATTACAAGTCTCTGGTGTGATGCATATTCTGCTGGGAAGGGTTGCACAGTGATTTGGAGAATGCAAGCTAAAGTACTTTTCATTATGGCCTCAATTTTAAGCTCCTAAATATCTTCCAGACTTCCTTGCTTTATGTGAGCACAGTGAGGCCTCAGAACCCAGCTGAGTGGTGCAGTCAAGACCTGGAAATGGTGTTACCCTCTAATCAGCCAAGCCTTCTAAAATATTCTCTCAAGTCTTGCACTGTTCGTTGGGAAGAGAAAGTCCTAGAATGGTTTGGATTTGGAAGGGACCTTAAGGATCATCTAGTTCCAACCCACCTTCCACGTGCAGGGACACCTTCACTAAACCAGACTGCTCAAAGTGATCTTGCTGTAGATCTTTCTGATACCTTGATATTCAGTCATCACTGCATTTCAATTTCTTCAATTTCAGCCCATTTAATTTGGACATAACCTGAAGTGATGTGACTTCTGAATGAGAAATTGACAAATTCCTGCCAGAACAAAAATTTTAAATTATTTTTAAGAAATAATTAAAATCAATTAGAAGGACCTGGCAGAAGTTTCTACAGTAATGCACATGAATTATGTATTTAAATACATTGCACTTACATTGGAAATTTATTAATCTTCATTCAACTTATAGGTAAAACGAGTAGGATGTATTTTACTCTTTCATTTTAAAGCATCTCAAATAAGATGCATCTGATGCAATACAAGTTGATATCACACAGAGGTCTTCTGGTATCTGTGGTACAAAAGAATAGATACAAATTAATGTTATACAAATGTACGAATGCAACAAACATTATTGAGACTACCTTATGAAGTGAAAAGGGAGAAGAAAAGCAAATATAAGTAAAATAAAACTTTTAAGTAGTCTTCACATGTTCTATAATTCCTTTTGAAAATAAATATTCTAAAGACAATAATTTGCTGCTCAAAAGAAAATAAGAAATCCAGGTCCCAGATGATGAAATATCAATGACTTCCCACTCTGGTAACATAAGTCAAATAAAACTAATAAATCTGCCATGTAGTAATTTATTTCAAATGTGGTTTATGGTAGGTTGAATGTGAACAAAGACAAATGTAGGGTAGAATATATTTGGGAGGGAGAAAAAAGATTTACTGTCCTCTTAACCAGTAAATGTTAAAAATTTCATTGATTGAATTGTTGTGTTGCACCTTAGAAAATGAAAGTGAGAGGAGATCAATAATCTTGGTGTCATGTCCTAGCGGCACACTGAATTTTGTAGAACTATAGGCCCATAAAGTTGTCTCATTTAATAAGTCAAAATTCACAAGTCTGAAAGACTAATTTGGAAATTCTGCAATTCCTTTCAAGACTCCCAGTGGTTTCAGTTTGTAGTTAGCATGGAATAAGGACTGTAATTGAAGATTCTCTAGCAGTGACAGTGTTTTGCCCTGTGATCCTAATAAGCACAGGTCACACACACTCATACATCTTTAGTAATTTTCAGACTTGGCTCTTGATGAAAACCTATTACCGAGTTTGTGCCTAGAATTGGATTCTGGTTTAAATTTCAAAGAAAGGAATCAACTCTGATCTTGGTAGGGATAGTGATGCTGCTGCAGAGAGCCACGCTCCTCTGCCACACAGATCCCAGAGCCACTTCGTGCTACTGCATCTACCTACATAGGACAAACAAAGACCACTGCCTTCCCAGCAGTTGTTGCTACCAAGAAAGATGGGATCCACCTCACACAACTGCATTTTTCTGAAATTGAATTGTGTACTCTGATAGAGCCACCTGGTCTTACTGTCTAACGAGAAGAAAGAACAATACCTCCCTAGGGAGATCAGTTCAGTTCAGTTCAGTTCTGCTGCTGTCACTATAGAATCGGTACCTGTTTTCCTCTGTTGATGGCAGCAATACCCAGATTCTTGCTCAGACTGGATTCCTAGCCTTTGCTCAAGTGGTGTTAGGGAAGATGAAGCCATTGGGTCTTATACATACAGCCAGAGTTCCTACTTTCTCCTCCTATCTCACCTAAGGTGCAGCAGGAACCAAATTGCCATCTGATGCTGTCAGGCTACATTACTTCCTTGTGAACCATGCAAGGATTTACCCATGTGTTTGCTGCACATTAAACATCAGGAAGCAAGGGCTTACTGGCACTCACAGAGAATTCAACCTCAGGAAATTTCTCCATGCTCAAAAATGGGCACTGCCTGCACATCCCCACCCAGGTCATGCACAAATGTATTTAAATTGCAGACATCTGAAGGGTGTCTGCTTAGAAAAAAAAAGCCAGTAATCTTAGCACTTAAACACAGCAGGTCACTGAAGAATGACACTCCTGGCATTCATTAAACTTAAGGTAAGGGATCAGCTGCTTTTTCTGTACTGACATCTGATGAAAAATGAGAAAGTGATCTGAGGCCATTTAGCTTCTTTTTCCCTCTCAGTGTTTGTTTTGTTTTGTTTTGTTTTATAAGAACTAACTACATCCCATTCTGACAATTTTTCAGCATTTGCAATAGCAAACATTAATGTCATTCAAAAGTACATATGAATGTCACTATTTTACTGGCTCAGGATTAAAGTGTAAAAAAAACTATTAACCCATTTAGATGTTAGACAAGGGTTCAATGAATACACAGATCTTCAGGAGGTGTATAATGACTGAGAAGCAACTCAGTCAGTAATAAGCTTTTGTACCCTGTGTAGTCTTGTTAAAACTTTTACTTTGCATATGTCTTGGTTTGGAAAGACAGGAGTCTATGAAAGAAGGCAAAAGCCTCCCGTGAAATGGAAAAGGCAAGCCCCCTCTCTCGGAATTACCAGAATTCCAAAATTAAAAGGCTCTCAGGCAACGATATGGGAATGGGAACAACAGTTCTTTACTAGGACAAAAACCAAACAAAAATTTGAAAAGGAAAAAAAAACAAAAGAAATGCAATTAGCACAAACAAAACTCTGATGGAGTCAGAAACCTGGCACCCTGAGGGGGTCAGGGTGTTGGCAATAGTCCAGTCAAATGGTGGCTGCTCCTCCTGGAGTGGCAAATGAAACGCTGCTGAAGTGGTGACTTGCAGAGGGGCACAGTCCTCTCCGAAGGTCTGGCGGTGGAACAGTTGGGCCTGGTCTTCCCCCGGAAATCAACAGGGAAGAAGGTGGCTTCTCTGGGAATCCAGAGAAAGGCCTCCTCTGATGTTCCAAACATGCTGTTTTTATACAGGTATGGATGCTTGGCTCCTCCCTCTGGGTGAAGCATCTCACAATGGGATGATGTAACTTTACCAGTCATGCAGTGAGTCATTCAATAGACCATTAACAGAAGATATCTCCCCGGAGGGAGACATTGTTCTTGGAGGAGATAAGAAAACTGCCCACCCTCCAACACATGGCAAATAGAATACAAGCTTATCTTACAAGCCAGGACAGCATACTTGATCAACTTACATCTCTGTCAGTGTCATAGCTTCTAAACTTGCTTTTGCAGCTCAAAAGGAGAGCATTTAGTTCCACATCTAACAGGTTTAAAATGCTTCAACATCTCATGCCACTCTGGGATGAAGATAAACCTTTGTGCCTGCCAGCTGAGAAATTGTTCTGTTTGCCAGGGTGGTACATAGCGTTACAGCCAAATTTGAAATTTCACTTTGGTTTCAGAAACAGCAAAAGGAAAGAAAACTGGAGATTTGGAAAACAGTTCAGTTACTCAGTTCTTTTTGAATATCCCAGGAAGCCTCCATCTAATGTTGTCAAGGTGACAAAACAGACTTAAAAATTTGAGACTTCTAATCCAGATGCAGAGATGCTTGGCTTTGACGCTAAAATGTCTTAATGCATGAAGAAGTCATTTATTTAATTTATGAAACTTTTTCTTAATAATAATATAATGGTAATTGATAAAATTAGGCTGGAAATTAGCAGCAGATTCTGTTCAACAGAGTTGTTGATCTTAAGAAGAGTAATAATTAACAGTGAGTGAAAATAATTAGTTTTATTGGTTTGTGGGAAGGATTACATGACAGGCTTCCTTGACAGAGCCAGTTCCCATTAGCAAGAAGGACCTCTGCAGCCAATGGTCTCTAGTAGTATTTTTTCCTTTTCTACAACTCACAATACAAAAAGAATTCAATAATTACAATTGGAGAAATGCAGAAAGCAACATACATAATTAAAATCCTCTTAATCCCCAAGCTTCTCCAAATCGTTGCTAAAAACCTTTAGATCTGAGCTGGACCACTGCAGCACAAAAGGTGCTATAGGATGGATAAATAACTTTGCTGATTGATGACCTAGTGCTGCACTGTTTCTGATTTTGTGGCTCTCCAGAGTTCACCTTCTTTTCCCACTTCAAGGAAACAGAGTGCCATCTGAGGAAGCAGCTCTTGTAGCTGGAAGCTGGGCAGCAGGGCCAGGGCTGCTCCTGTCACCCCATGAAGCCTTGCTCTCTGTGTCCCTCTGATTGCCCCTCAGAGAGGAGGGTCTGATGGTTTGCTTCTGATTAATAACAGAAAAAAAAAAAAAACAATGTAAAGCCTGAGTACTCCTTTTCCTGAATGACCTGTACTTCAGCATTTCTCATTAGAAAAACTGCCAAATCACTCCATGTCAGACTATGATTCAGGAAAACATAACCTCAAAGTCAGAAGTGAGAATAAGATTACAACAAAGAGAAATAAAGGGCAGCAGTTCCTGTGCTTCCTCTGTCCCTAACTCATCTGGCAGCTGGCTACATCACTGCTGATGGTCTGTCAACAGGATGTCATTCTTTCAATTAATCCAACATTTACACGTTTCTAAATATTAGTGTTTCCTATTCTCCTTGAGTAACGTTCCACACAAAACATAAATCATGTTTCTGAGGTATTATTTCTTCAGGCAATTTTGTTAAAGTGTATCATATGTAGATTTTTAGCTCTCTAAGCCACAAATTAACTTTGTGAATAGATGCACATTTAAAATATACATTGTATATTTTATGACCTCACTATCAGCTGCAAACCTTCATGGTCAATGACTGTAGAAAGTAAATTACAATTCGTTACTGGAAGTATTTTTAATTGATGCCAGAGAATGTGTCTTGAGAACAGTCATATAATTTAGGAGCATATAATTTAAAACTTTCTTTTAACATTTGAGCTAAAATTGATACTCTTCCTTGGAATTCATCCTTTCCCAATCTCACCATCCTTTAATCCTCACAACCTCACGCTTCTTTTGTGCAATGTGAACAAAAGACCTTGGGGTTTAAAAGAAATTTATAGACACACAAACATTCATATTCATTTTTGCAACATGATATCTCAGAAGCATTCCAGACAAAGGGCTCCAGTGTGCACACCTCTCCCTGAGGAGGGGAGGTGAAAGCAAGGACATTACAGAAGTTATCCAGGTTCTTTGAAAGTACCCCAAAAATATTGCAGTGATGAACACAGTAAAAGAACTTATATAAAGAGGGAAGAAAATTATTCCCAGGAAAATTATGCCAGGATTACTTTGAAGGGAGATTCACAGAGACAATATACAAGTAAGTATAGACCAGAAGGGAGATCTGTTGAAATGAGTCGCTTTTGCTATGTAGTAAATGTGAGGTGGAGGGGTAAGAGAGGTTTCAATCAAATCAAGCATGAGCTGTCCTGATCTTTTTGCCTGAAGTAGCTTCTGTATCCTGTCTGCTGAAGTGGAGACGTATATTCAGCAAAAGGGATGTGGCTATCTAGTTTTCTGAGTCTTATGGAAAATTTCTCTATTTGGCCAATTGCTGCATTCTTCGATGGTTTTCAAAGAAACAAAGCTAATAAAATCAGCTTTTCAAAGCATGAAAACAAAGGCTGCCAAAGAGAAGGTGCATGAAGCATGAAGAGGGTCAGACTAACAGGTAAGAGTGCAGTGTTTATAATAAAACATTTATGAATTACAATGCAACTACAGTGTTTTGAAAAAGGGTAACAAAGTAAGTAATAATACAGTCATTTTATCTTGTAATCCTGCAAAGAGGGAGACTCAGGAGAGCAGGATAAAGTGTTAGAAGCTTCTGAATACAAGTGAGAATAGCCAACACAATAAAATTAGAACCATCTATTAGCAATTACATATGCTGTGACTTTATTGCTTTTTTCATGGTCAACACTATTTGTATTGAGCACAGTATATTTAATACAGCACTCCTAAGAACAGAAATCCTTTATTAAAAAAGTTATCCATTTTTTCCCTGCTGTTTCCATCACAGAATATTCTGGTGGTTGCTTACAATTATAAAAGATACAATTACTATTGAAAATGTTGATATGCCATTAACTGTTAACCATTATTATGAAAAAAATCAAAAGGTTCATGTGCGTGGACTTTCATATAATTATACTGCTTTCTCAATCACTTCTAATGTTTCCACAGTTTTCATCATTGCTAGCAAATCAACATCTATCAACATCTAATCAAGATCTTTCATAATTCCCATTTGAAACCAATAGTGACACAGTAAGAATATAAAGTAGAAATAATGTTTTCATTAATTATTGACGCTGAAGAGAATTCAATGCACCACAGCATGGGAAGCCTGTCTAAGCCAGAAAGAGGTAAGGGAGCAAACTCAAGGGACTCGCACAGTGAGGATCTGTTCTGAGCTCAGGAAGAAGCAATGGAGATGGGAAAGGACATGGCAGGAGAGGAATTTGAGATGGAGCCTGTGAGAAACCATGACCAGACCTGCAGGGACTGATAGGAAAGCAATTGGCTTGGTTTATTATGTTGCATTTCTCTTTGCTTGCCTGGGGTTCTTTCATAAGACTCTTATGTTCCCTGCTGAACTACACCTCTAAACGCCTGAATTTGCTCCACAGAGTGGTTTTAGAGATTGGCCACTTATTTTCTGGTAGGAAATAACAAACTAACAGGCCAAGACATTGCTGATAAGAAGATGAGCAGGTTCTTTCCCCAACTCAGAGCATTCTTTCCACAATTTAGTCTTGATTACTTGAAACTACATTCAAATGGAATTAAAGACATTGGCAAAGAAGCAATGCAATCATCAGAGCAGTAAAGAGTTAATTCCTATTCATGACAGAATTCCCTTGCAGCCTGTTCTCCCTCATGGATCCCTCACCCTGACCCCTGGCACCTTTGCACAGGCAGGATGCACAGAGCAGTTTTACACAATGCTGTCAGCAAAGTGTGGCTGAATAATACTCTCTAGTTTGGGGCTTTAAAACTAAACCATGTCACTTTCTCTGTAAACCAGGATCACACGGAGGTAAGGTGCTGTCCAAAGCAGGTTTTCAGAGTGGCCATTCTCTAGTCACCCGATGTGTCATTTGTGAGCTGTACAAATAGGACATTTCCCTGCCTGCTTTCATGTACTTCATGTAGACATGAAGTACAGATACACTTTGAGTCTGTCAGTACATTTGTCTTCCGTGAGTTCCCTGTGACCCTGCCCTCGTGATAGTCCTGTGACACTACAGGATGGACAAAGAGCTCTGGATGAAGCACAGAGGTGAAGTGTGTCTGTTAGGGGCTACTTCAGCCACGCCCCAGAACATATGGCCAAAGAGAAGATGGGGATTATTTCCTTCTCTTCCCCATCCCTTGCCCCTGTTTCTCTTTCTGCTGTCAGGTTTCTTCAAGTGTAGGGACTTCTGTTAAACACAACCAAAATGCACACACAAGACCTGCTCGGGAAGATCTGCAGAAAATGACCAGATTTCCGGAGTAATACACATACTTCCAGGAGAGATGGAGCACGCAGTAAATAGTAATTGGTACCATATCCACACACACGCAGTAATCTGGGGAGCTCAATTAAATTACTGTGCTGTATTAAGAAAAGTATGTGATCACACAGTTAATGACATAGAACATGCACAGGGAGAGGAGAAAATCTGCAGTCACATTTTCAATGTCTGGCTTTTCCTACCTTCTGAATGATTAATGATATTTAGGATGCCTTAATATGTCATTTTTGTCTTGAAATTCACAGGTTGTTTTTTCTCTTGAAAAGAGGCTTGACTGCTGCCCCAAGCAGAAAGGACCCTGAGTCAGCTTCATGATTAATGTAACACACAGGTTTTGAAATATGGCAGTAGGTTAACATTACAAAGGACAGAGGCCAGGAATGGATGCTTGAGCTGAAAATGTTCAGGCTTTTGCCTTTGCTATGCCATCTTTGTGAGCTCTGCAAACAGCTCAGCCAAGTTACTGGTGATAAGCAGTAAAACCTGTTGATAAGCTCTTTATTCCCAAAGCTCTGCTCTATCTAGGAAAAGCACATATTGATCAGGAAATGAATGATATTTAATGTACGAAAGATGGATTTGAAATGGCTGTGGTTGTTGGGGCAATGTTTGTGATTATTTCAATAGTACAAAGGCTGTATGTCATTGCAGATGCCATGTCAAAAATGCAGCATGGTAAAATATTGCAGAGAAAATGCAGGTGAACCCAGAATGGGAAGAAATTATGTTGANAAACAATGTCATGTGGTGTGGCAGGTTTTTGTTCTAAACCACTGTAAACACAATTGTTGTAGGACAGTAACGTGGACTACCTCCAGGGAGTATGTTTACATCTATATTAATATCTATGGAAATACCTGATCCATTCTAGTGCCTAAATTTTTTACATATGCTAATCATTTAACCAAAGTTGAAGGAAAGTTAGTAACAGACCTTTTTCAAATCAATTGCTGTCTGAAAAATCAGTACCCCACTAAAATGCAAATTACTCCCTTTCATCTTTGAATCACGATATGATAATTTAATGTGATTTGGTATGGAAGATGATTCACTGCTCTTGAAATCATTGGGACTGACGTTGGATTGAAAATGTGAGCTGGCAAAATGTAAGGTTAGCTACTGGAATAATATAGCAAAGAAGATCAGCTTCTGAAGGGGGAGCTAGACACCACTGTGACTTATGAAAATTGGCTTCTGTTGCAGCAATTAGATGTGTCCAGTGGGGAAAAGGTTGCCTCACAGAAAGAAAGGTAGATGTACCAAGTGAAAGCTGTTGTCATGATTGCCCTCATCCAGGGAGTGCTTTGGGGATCACCTAGCCAGGAAGCAGGACTGTGTTACCAAGTAAGATGGGATAGAAGATACTTAAAAAATAATTGTAAATGGATGATTGGCAGCTGTTACTGAAAAAAAAAAATAAGAAGAAGGGAAATAGCTTTCTTATAATAAAATAATCTCTTAGGAAAATATTGAATGTGATGCTGGTGCAGCATTCCCATGTCATTCAGTATCTTTAATGAGGGATGGAAATTGATATTGATGTTAGCTAGCACCCATGTGCAGGTGCAGAATTTGGCTGGCCAAGATGTATGAATTGTTTTTGAGCAAGAGCTGGCACCAAAAAATGCACAGAAATTGAACTGTTATAATGACACGGACATGCAAATGTGGGGACTTGGATCAGGGAACATCTATTGATCTGTGATCACTGGAGAGTGATGCATAATGTCAAAGACCTGTCCAGGAATACAAATGAAACTTGCTTAAGCTTAAGGAGAAAAAGCAAGAGGACAAAGAGGATGAGGCAAACTTGAAAACGCAAGTAGAATTACTCCTTATTTCCACTAAAACTAACAAGTTTAATTAATCAATTTTTGTGTATGAAAACTCCAAGCCTTTTAGGTATTTCATGCTCTGGTTTGGCTTTAAAGAGGATTCTGTATGCCATTCAGCCAGGACTGTCCCAGGTTAAGCTAATTCCTACAGTGATTTACACAATTCCCCAGAGATCTAGTCCTACAGAGAAAGTTCATATCTCATCACTTCCCATCTCATTATTTGGGGTGAATGGGATCTCATCCTTGGGTCTTCCATGGATTTTGGCAGATGATTCAACTTGAGATTACAAGTTGATATCTGCTACAGTACAGTTTGCCCTTTTGGACAGGGGCTTCTGTTGTGATGTGTTGTGAAAGGATGATTACAGTGCACCTCTCTTTTTGCATCAGATCACGTCAGGAATAACTCTTAGCAGGCTATAAAAAAATGAAGAAAATATGCCTTCCTGGCAGACATATATGTGGAAATTATTTTATGCATTTGGACATTTTCAGAAACAAGCAGAATATAATTAGAAATTAATGTGCAAATGAGAGAGATGAGCGAGGCTTTTGCTCAAGCTGGATACAGCTAGACATGATGGCAAAAGGAAGGAACAGGAAGATGAGAAGGTGAATGAGAAAGTCAAGTGTTAAACATGTTTTGCTGGAAGTGGGGGGCCTCATTCAGCCTCACCTCTTTGCCACAGAAGAGCTGTAGTTCCTTGTTGAGATTTCAGCTCTACTTATAGTGCTGACTGTTGGACTATGGGCTGGGAGCATCTCAGTCACACAATTTTTTTGCATAATATCTCAATCTTCCTTACAATGCACTGACCAACCAAATTCCAGCCTTAAATCCTGTGAGATTGTTGGGTTTTGTTTGGTTTTGCAATGTAAGTTATTAAAAAATCAGGAGAATTCATGGATTTTAAAAAACCCCACCTATTATTCATGCCAGAAAGCAGAAAAGTTTTTAGCTGATAGTTTAAAAAAAACCAAACAATGAAACATGACAAGTTTCATCCCACTATTTGATCTCTCAGGAAACTTACAAAACAAATAAAAATAATGATTTAGAATGAATAGACTTAATGTAGTCTTACTCAGTGTTGTTTTTACTATGCTGTTCTCAAATCACTGGCAGCTGAAAAAAGAGACATACAGTGAACTAAAATGTCACAACGTAATATGTCAATAAAACCTTCCCAGGAAAATGAATCATTTCAAATGTCTTTAAAACAAGGTGGATTGACTCTTGTATACTGTTCAAACATGTTGTTTCCCGACATGATCTGACGCTATCTGCCTATGCAGGAGCAGGAGCAAACCATGGTTAAAATACACATTATTTGGAATTTTTCCTTGTATTTTTTTATTTGTTTGGTTGTTCGGCTGTTGTTCAGAAATGCACTGTAGATGTCCAGCAATTGTTTGCTTCATGAAGATTATGTCTAGATGAGTGGAAGCAGTTGAATTATTACATGTTAGGAAGCTGTTTTCTCCTAGCTGGATCCTTCAGGCAAATCCTCCAGTTCGTGTATTAAGGCACACATCCACATACAGTCATGCAGCAAAAGTCATTCTAGAGGTTGCTTTCTTCATTAATAAAGAGGCAAACAATTCTAATAGACCTCCTCTTCTTCTTTGCACATTCTCTAGCAAATCAATCTGGATTTCCTTCAGAAGATATGGGAAATTGGTTTTGTTAAATTCTATTAACTGCAAAACAGCATAGTGGTACACAAACACAGACAAAAGCTAATCAGTAGAAAAAA
Organism: Ploceus nigricollis; assembly: GCA_013399945.1. NCBI lineage: Eukaryota > Metazoa > Chordata > Aves > Passeriformes > Ploceidae > Ploceus > Ploceus nigricollis. The sequence continues at coordinate 3,192,449 of VXBC01024469.1, forward strand.
CAAGATGTGCTATACTGAGTAGGTGATTTCTATTTTATAGATATATCATTCAATTCATTCCAACTTGTGAAGTACCTGTGCTGAAAATGCATAACATGGTCATTATTCTTCTGAAGGAAGAAAACTCCTGTGCATACAATAACTGAAAGAATTGCTACACATTTTATTAAAATAAGGATGTGATTGCTTTGAAAATGTGATTGTAAGTCATTAGGTGTGTGTGAAATACTATTCTCAGCACATGCATCTGAAGTAATGTGATAAAAACTTTGCTCCCTGCCTCTTTGCTTAGTAACAATTCTATGGTTTGATGAGGCCAGGAAATCTTAGCTCCTCCTGAAGTGCTTGGTGCCTTGAATGCAGCAGGGACTTTCTTATCATTCCTTTCCTATGCTGTGTAGTGGACATTTCTGAGTACTGAGGGTGTGCTTAGAATATAAACAGCAACAAATTCTCCCTCTCTCATTTTTGGTGAAACCAAGCACTTGGAATAAGGAATAGCCAGGACAACAAAGCCCTCTCAGCAGTGTGGAATGGAGTACTCACATTTTAAAATGACATCTTCCTACAATATCGTAACGCAGAATTTGCAGCTGTTTAGACTACTCATTATCCTGTATATCCTTTTTATCCAAGAAAGAAAAGGTGTCCAGAAGATTCAGATGATAGGTGTCCAAGTGTTATCAACCATGGCTTTGCATCAGTATATGATAGGAGGAGTAATTTGTATTTAAATAAGCATTCTCTGTTTCTTGACCAGGAAGGTGATTCAAGCACCCAAAATTTCATTTACATTTGGCTGAGAATAGCTGTTATCATGCTCTAAACTACTATCATTCACTGCAATTAGTTCCTACTTTGGTTAAGGATAACTTTGCATTTGAAAAAGCAGTAAGGTGCATATCTTATTTTTCAGAAATTTATTTCCTTTTCTATAATAGCGTATGTTCTGAATTTTCAATTTACAGTCTAATACTTATCTTTTGAGACATTATAATGATTGTTTAATGCCACAAACAGAAAAGTATGAGCACAAAATTGCTATGTTGAAGTGCATGTTGACTCTTAGAAACATGAATTCATTGAAGAGAAGAGCATTATTAAACAAAGTAGGATTGGTCCCAAAGCATATTAGGAATATTCTCCATAAATGAGCCAGCAAAATAACCCAGTAGGTGAGTGGGAAATAACCACATTTTCTTATTCTGTATTGAAAATCATTAATTTCATTTAAATATGCACATATAAAACTGCCTACACCAGAAAAAAAGATGCACCCTTTGTATTTGAACAAGCACTGAATCACTAATCATCAAATTTGTGTTACAGCCCAAAGCAGAGAAATGTGAGAAATGTAAAGAAAGGGATGCTCTGTCTGAGTCAGGTAGGTTCTGACATATAAATTGATTTGATGAAACAAGGGCTGTTCCCTTTCATAGAATTACAGAATCAATTAGGTTGGAAAAGATCTCTAAGATCACCGAGTCCGATCTATGACTGTCAACCAGACCATGGCACTGAGTGCTACATCCAGGTTTTCCTTAAACACCTCCAGGGATGGAGACTCCACCCCTAGCCTGGGCAGCCCATTCCAGTATCCAACCTAAACCTCTCCTAGTGCACCTTAAGACTATGTTCTCTCATCCTGTTGATAGTTACCTGGGAGAAGGGACTGAACCCCCACCTGGCTCCAGCCTCCTTTCAGGGAGTTGTAGAGGGTGGTAAGGTCTCCCTTAAACCTCCCTTTCTCTCAACTAAAAAACCCCAGCTCTCTCAGCCATTTCACATAAGGCTTGTGTTCCAGACCCTTCACTAGCTTCTCTGGGCTCCTCAAAGTGGTGTCTTTAAGTCCACCTCAATATCCTTTCCCATCTGCATTTCTTCTCCTTCACCCTGAGCAGTGACAATTGTCTGCTTGCTTCTCTGTCCGGATCATTGCCTCGTATCACCCCTTCCCTATGACTCAAAGATCCCTCTGTAGTATTTGGAAAGACTGTATTTTCCTCTTTCAGATTTCTCCTCGAGCCTCACATGTGGTAAATAATACTTGGGGATGAGGGAATACTGCCAATAACTGGATTATCAACAATCACAGCCTCCTAACATTTTAGCATTATGTCAGGTTCAACACATCCAGCATCATGTTCCATTTCACTCTGAAATACTTTGCCCATAGCGTACAGTGCAAAGACCACAGAGCTTGTGCCATCTATAAACACTTTCACAGGAGTCACCATTTTCCTCCCCAGCACATAAGAGAGAGCCTGCAATAAATCACATACAACTCCACTGAAAGAAAAATGAACAAGGCAGTCACAGACAGTAGATGACCAAAACAGTGTTGAGTTTCTATAAATAATACATTGCAGAGATGAATTAATTATGGTTCAAGGGAAAGGTTTTAGTACCATAATACATTATTTCCTCTCTGATTTAGAAACAGCCCTCTGGATCTGAAAAGGAGCAGAGGCATGGCATTTGTTTGGCTATCCAGGTGTTGACATTCTTTTGGGTTCATAAAGGCTTATTCTCTCTGATTTCCTGCTTTCATGTGATCACAGTTAGCATTTCTCCACATCCAGAGGAATCCTCCTGGGGATTAGCTAATGAAAAGTGCTGTAATTCAAGAAATGCATCCCCTTTGGCTGCTATTATTTGCTTTTCTCTGGCAGCCAAACAAATATTGATATTTGGGGGCCTCATCTACCAACAGAAGTTTCTTTCACTAGTGCCTCATATGAATGCAAATTAGTAGTGTATATAATCCATTCACAGTCAAAACCCATTTTTTTGTTGCAAAACAAAAAGTTTTTTCTGTTTACTTTTTTTTCAGTTGAAGATGATTCTTTACCATGGCCTTATGCTTCTACTGATTTGCAGAACCACTGGGAATTAGATTAGTCAGGACATAGTGCAAACCTGATTCTATCTTGTATTTATGTCAACAAACCAGACAGGTTTTTTGCCCACAGGGAGATGTCTGGGGAAAAATGGGGAAAACTATTCCTAACTTAATGCAAAGATGCATTATTTCTAAAAGCCATTTAAACAAACAGCAAGCAAAACCACCAGAAACCCCAGCCAGTGTCCCAATCATCTTGTAGTGTTGCTGCCACGTCAGAGCTCCTGTAGCTGACCTGTGCAGCTAACACAGAGTGCTGATCTGCAAGGACAGGGCTCTGTCTTGCCCTGACCCGGGGCTTGCTGCTTTCCACAGAACACCAGTCCCACCCCAAAGCCATCCAACCACTGCACAAAGCTAAAGACACACAGGTGACATTTAGAGTGGTAACGACCTGCAAGGTCACAGACAGAGACATTTGTGTTGATGGATTTTTGCTGAAAAATACCTGAATAGATTTGGATAGAACAGCCAGTCATCTTCAAGAGGAGAATCCCATTAATTAAGGTGTTCGTATAAGCACTTTGGTACTTGCATGTCCATTTTCCCTGCAATCTACATTCAGATTGAGGTTGTAAAACTCATAGTAGCTACAGGTAGTGTGCTGTCAGAACAAGACGATTACAAGGAGGTCTTCCTTGTCGAGAACTTCCCTGGAAACAAAAGAAAGAAGCTCAGATCTTGGGGAAACTTTCAAAACCAGCTAAACGAATGCTGCAAGATACATGGCTCAAAGGACATTTGTCATGTTGAGCATTTCAGTAGCACATTGATTTTTTTTGCAGTTTATTTAATCTTCTGAATATGTCAGATCTGGATTTCATTTGCATTTGAAAGATACTTGATATGGTCAGCATAATATTGAGAGGAATTAATTCATCTCATTCTGCATTAGGATTGCTTCAGATATGAAGTCTGTAGCCGTGATAGCTTCCAATTAATTGCTCTCAATGACATTTTCTTGTTCACTTATCTTTGCACAGAGACATTTCCTACAGCTTTTTTACAATTATCTGATCTCCCTAACAAAGCTGGACAATGATGTCTAATACTACAATATGTGAAAATTACTTAGTCAAGACAATGTTAGTATATTTTTGAAGCTGATAATATTTGTTATATCTCTTCAGTTTGGAACAATGATTTCTGACGTCTTTGATCCCTGAAAATTGTAGGGGAAATTGTTCTCACCTCTAGTGTAATCAGGTGGGACTCACATGGGGAGGAAGCAGGAGAGGGGCTGAGCAGGAGCCCAGAACGAAGTCAGTGCTGGATACATTCCCAAAGCTGGATTCGTCACAGGGCCCAGATGCAGATGGGATAGGAAAAGTTTTTTCACCCAGAGGGTTGTTGAGCACTGAAACAGGCTCCCCAGGGAAGTGGTGACAGCACCAAACCTCAAAGTTCAAGTGTTTGGATTACACTGTCAGACACATGGTGTGACTCTTGGAGTGTCCTGTGCAGGGCCAGGAGTTGGTCTTGATGATCCTGATGGGTTCCTTCCAACTCAGCATAATCTATGATTTTGTGATTCTTCCTAGGATGAGGCAGTTCTGATGGCACTTTAATTACATCCATGCCCAGAGGTAACACTGCAGAAAACCTTAGGGATCATTTTCAGAGAGAAATAGTCATGGCAAGTGAAATTGCTGACATTCAGGGCTGTTTCTGTGCTTCCTAGGGACTACTTTATCTCATAAATAATTGGATACAAGATTCATACCCCTGTATTTTAGATTCCTTACATTTTTACACAGAAGAAATCAGCTGAATGTGCTATTGACAACTGGTTGTTATTTTCCTGTTAACTCTTCTCTTTAGCTGCAGAATAATAATGAAATCAAAACAATTTTGTGAGTAATACAAGGACTAAAGTTTTTACAATACCACTGTATCGTAGCTCACAGACAGTTGAGATATTCTGAAATGCAGGAATTTGTGTTTCTCTTAAGAAGGTTTTTGAATGAAGCTAAGACTAAATCAGCTGCTTAGGTCTTCTGTCGGAACCCAGAACATCCCTCTGGCTGCCCTGGCTGACCTGAGACCCTGGCAGGGGGCTCAGAGACCTTGGCACGGAGTCAAAAACACCTGTGCCTTCAATATTAGCCCATGGGAAGAACTACCAGCTTTGTGTGAGGATTTACAGGCCACAAGAGTTTGAGTAGAGTGATAGTAAATTTGACACAGGGTGAAAAAGTAGAATTTAGGGGGTTTTAGAATAGGGGGTTCAAGGGGCAAGATGGAGGAATTTGGGCATGTTCTGTCCTTCTTCTCCTTCTTGTCCTCCATTTCTGCTGTGACAGAGACACCTCTTTATTGGTTTAGAAGAGAGACACACTGTTTAATATAAGTGATAGGTATTGGGAAGTTATAGTAAATAAAGTACACGTAGTTCTTAGTATAAAAGGTAAACACCACCTTCGGGGGTAATCAGTCTGCCACGATCTGACTTGCTAGACAGAGCTTAGCAGGTCAGAGAAAATATGTTATAGATAAGGAAAAATAAACAACCTTGAAAAGCACAACTGGCGCATCTCAATTTCTTCTTCGGTGGTGGGGCTGGGAAACAAAGAGACTCTCTGCTGTCTTGGGGTCAAGCTGACTGCCAGACCCGACAGTCTTCCACTGAGATTCTCATCTAGTTTGATTCACCAAGCTCAAGGAGAGGACTTTTGTGTGCTTCAAACTTCAGCTGCCTTAGCTTAAGTACAAGATGAGTGCATCCAAATATTACAAAGTAAAGCTTAAGTTTCACAGTTAATATCTCAGTTGATAAGTTTAGAAAATAATTATAAGCTCACAGAACTGAAAGAACTTATTCATGAAATACAATTACTTATGTTTATTTATAAAAGTTTATCTCTTTAAAAGCATTATTGAAAAGAACTCTATTTTGGAGTAGCTACCTACTCTTTATTGAACTCAAATATGAGTGTTTATTTCTCATGGCAGGAGGCTTGAACTAGATGACCTTTACAGGTCCCTTCTAACCCAAACTACTCTATGATTCTATGATTAGGCACTTATAATTATTTTAATAAATTTATTTTCAGTTACTTCATAAAGTATATGAAAAATGTAAACATTTTATAAAATTATTTGTTCCACAACGCAAGTGCAGAGCTAGATTGGTGTTACTTATTTGCTTCATTTCTCACCAAATTTGCATTCCAAACCCTCAGGGTATTGCTATTTATAGCAGTCTATGTTGCAGTAATTCTTAAAAGCAAAAGAACTGGACTGCAGTGTGTTAGATGTGTCCACACGTGCAGCTTCATGTAAAAAGTTCATCATGTAGACAAGTGATGAAACACAAGGGTGACTTAGTTACAGAAACTTGGTTGGTAGACAGCAGAAGGTATACATGGAAAAAGACTTATCCCTAAAAGATATGATAGAGCAAACAACTGAACTCATATTACCTGAATGCAACTGAAACACACTGAAATTCTACTCCTAAAAGAAAAGAGTTTGTGTTTAATCTCTTGTGCTTTCTAGTGAGCATGGAAAACAAGGCCATCTTAAGGGGTTTTAAGTAAGCACAATTACACCACGGGAGGAAAAGTGAGATATTACCGCCTCTTGTGAGGGCATGGTACTGGATTTGAGAAACAAAATATTTAGCAGTACTGAAAATGAATGATGGACAATTCTGGCACAACACCAGAATCAAACATCTAGTATATTGATGTAATTTTTGCTTCTAACTGTGTCTGCTGGAGTCTGATTTATTTCAATCAACCCTTATTCCCTCATAGAAATTGTTGACATAGTATATTACAGCCATTGATCAGTATCTGATTAAATGAGTGAAACGCTTTCATTACCTTCAAACCCAGATTGGATTGCTGCTGCCATAATGGGAAGACAATATTTCACCTTGCGTTGAGGAACCCCCATCCTGCTTCCAAGCCCTGATACTTATTGTTCAGCATGTTCAGTTGGAGAGGAAGATTTATGTTCCCCCTTTCCCAGCAGCAGTTAGGAGCAAAGGCAGAGGATTAACTGACTGTAGGACAGGTGTGGCATTGCTTTATCTGTGAACTGAATGTGCACTTCAAATAGTGACTGCGAGGGAGGGAGGGAAGGAAGGAAGGAAGGTTGGTTTTCATAATTGAGCAGTCTGAACCCAAGTGGTATTACTCCTGGTCTATATTAGCTATGCTACATCACCAAAAATACAAGCCCTTATGTTGGGCCTGTCAGGTATACCTTTGTCATTAGATTGCCAAGGACATCTGTGCCAGATTTTCACCAGCTTCTGGCCTGTTATTATTTGGATGAAGAAGAAGAAACAAGGTAGACTCCAAAACTACTTTACTAACAGGATTCATTGATGGTGTCCCAGTGGTTTGCTGGTGGCAGTGGCTGTAATTCCAGTGCCCTCAGCAGACATCTGAGTCCCTTCTCTCTCTAATTGCAGCACACAGTAGCAGTGCTTTGCTTCCTGTTTTTCTCATCTTTTTCTTTCCCTGTCTCTAGCTTCATTAGTGAGAAGAAATAATTTACCAGAACTAGTAAAGTCATTTACAACACAAGCACTGGTGAATCTAAAGGAAAAGGAATATTCCTGGTCCCTTTAAAATAGTAGAAGCAGAGCTAATGGAGACTAACAGCTATAGTAGCCACTCACTCTTTGCTACTTCACCAGAGAGAAATATGGTCCTGACTTTAATTTTGTTAATGGGAGATTCAGAAACTGTACTTCCACCAGCCTACCAAACCTCATTTGAGTTTTTGTGTGTCATAACATTGAGTTTGTAAGTTCCTTGAAACTATGCACAAAGGTATTTTGAAAATTATAAAGCCAGACTTAAATTAGCTTAATGCTCTGCAGAGTTGTTCACTGCTAAATCAAGCTGCTACAGGGGAGATGTGCCTTTTTTAGTTTGATTTTTGCAGTCAGTCACAGCAGAGGTGAGGTGTTTCAGAGCAGAAGCTGTGGGAAAGTCTCGTGCGGCATTGCCAGAGCTCTGCTTGGTCTGCAGCAAATCAGCCTGGCAGCTCCAGCACCTCTGACTGCCCTGTCCATCTCCAGAGAGAGAGTTTAGGCTCTGTTCCAGGTAAAACCCTAGCCCAAATCCTGCAGGCTTGGTTGGGATTGCATGGGAGAAGGCTGCTTCTGGTCTCCTTTTACATGAGGTTGTTTCTGGAAATCTTCCACTTTCTCCCACTGTCCCTCTTGGCTGGCTATGACTGGACAAGGGCTGCTCATACTCCCAGGCCCAAGTGCAGCAGGTCCCAGGAAGGAGAGGGCTCCTTGCACGGATGAGGCATGGGCTGAGCATCTTTACAGGCTCATTGATCTCCTTTCTCCTACTCCAAGAGAAAGAAGCAACCAACACAGACACCTGTGCAGACTTCCCAGTGCAACCGAAGCCTCTAAACCCAGAGGCTTAGAGGCTCTGAACTGAAACCTCTGAACATTTACATGTTCTGCAAATCCCATAGAGGGCTGAGCAGCTATCAGCTAGTGGCACAGCTGGGATCATTTCTCCAGTGTCCTTGACTTCTATTTCTCACAGCAGTGCTGTCATCAGTGCAAAAATATACAGCACTTTTGAGCAGCAAGAGATATTTCCTATAGGTACTAACTAGCTAAGGCAGCCCAATTGCCTGGTTATAGCTGGAATTCAACGTGTCCAGGGGAAAGCACAGCACTTAATCACCCATTCTGGGTGAAAATTTAGAGTATGAAGCTCTTGCCAAATTGGATCAATTATTTTATTGGCTGAAATAAGTAATTATGAAGCTTTCTTGGCATACAATTAGCTCTTTTGGTTTCCTTTTCCAAGCATTGCAAACCTTTTAGGAGAAACAGCTACCAGGATAAAATGATTCAAGAGAAAATGATCCAAAGATCACAGGGCAATTTTTATACTTTAATGTTATCTCTGCTGTAAGAGACACAGCAGGTTCCATATTTTAATTTTGAGGAATCAAAATGAATGCTTTTAAGAATTGCCTTTTATGCTAAGTGAAAGTAAGAGCAATGACTGTCTGTAACAAGGGTAGAGCATTTTCCCAATGTCAGAGACAGATTGGGGGTTAGAAGATGACCCCTAGCTGCTTTTTCTGATGGTCTTTGTTCTGCAATAATCAGATTTAGAAAAACTTATCTAAGGCAGTTGAAAGTAATTCCACTTATGAAGATGTGTCAGGGAACAGAAGTGATGTGATTTATGGACAGCCAAAGAAAGGAGTAATACTTCAGAAAAATTAAAATGGCTCCTTCCTATCATCCTTCAGCAGCAGAAGATATAGTAACAAGGGATTAGACTTGCAATTCTTCCTAGTTTTTTACAATTTTAGGAGACACTGTGGGTTCATTACATTACACAACCTCCATTAACCTTCACAACATTACAGATTCAGGCTGTGATGAGCCTAGATGGGGAGTGGGAAACAGAGGACAGAACTCACAAATGAGGATGCTTTACCTTTGGACATAATTTGTTTTGTTCTTCTGAGAAAAAGTGAGCATGTCCAGGAACTGTATCCCTCTTTTCCATGGGACAGGCCTGTGCCCAAGCTGTTTGCTCTCTCCACGTGCAGCCTCCTGTCCCATAACACTGCAGAGCTGCAGCATGGCTGAAGGGAGGGCAGATCTGCAGGGGAAAGCACAGTGGGCAGCAGCTCTGCCTAAGGCATCTAATGCCACCCATTCTCAGTCAGTGCAATAGGGGATGCCCCAGGCCTGGTGTGATTTGACCACTTGTTTCTTACTCTATTCTGCACTTGTTTATAGATTAAACCCATCAAGAGACAGTCATGCCTATTTGAACCAAAAAAAAAGGCTATGTGAGGATCTGTGATATACCGTGAATCCAGAGAGATCTTTGGTTTCATCATCATCCACCATCATTGCTTCCTACTGGGTCATTGAGGCAGAAGCCAGACTTGGGGTTGTTGGTGGTGAAAGTCAGGAGTACTTGAACTGAAATAAAACAAACCACTTGTACAGCTCAAAAATATGTGAAACTCCACTAAAGATTACAGAAATTGTTTGCTTTCAGTGTCTTAAATACACAATTGCTAATGCATACAGTAAAATTCCCTATGGGAAACCTAAGTGGTGTCAAGTATTATATGCAAAGCAACCAATTTCTTGCACATTTAATCCATGCAGTAAAATGAATATTACTTTAAGTTTGAAATTACATAGGAGATATAAATGTTAAATGAAATTAATGAAATTAATGAAATGAAATTATTGTTAAATTATTTTCATCATGTTTACAAAATTATATGAAACAAATTTTCTGAAAGCACTAACAACTTCTTTGCACAGTGAAGATTTGTAATGCACTAAATAATTTGAATTATTTTGCATTCAGAAAGCGGAAGAGGTTTGAAAAAAGAGTATTCAGCTATGTTTCAACAATGGTGCTGGTGTGGTGGGTAATTGCTCAAGGGAATAGTCCTGCTGAGTTTGATAGGATTGGTCATGTGAACATGGTTACTAGTCAGTGTCTAAGTGGGAAGAACTCAGGTCCATCATGCTTTGGCAAGGACACAGCAGCTCCTCAAGTGTCTCAAGGAAGGAACTACAGCAATTCTCTTAATTTGGACTGACATGGATCAAGACCATCCAGCCTCTATACTATCACCTCAAGTGCAATAAGGTGATAAAAAGGATGGTAGCGTTGACTTTTGGGGCACCTAAGATAAACTATGCGGCTGTTAGTTGAAAAAAAAGTAGAAAGTGTGTGCATAGTGATCTTTGGTAACTCAGTCTGTGCTTTATCTATTAAAAATCCATGACAATATCCCTTCACAAAGAATGTACATCAGCCTGTGCTGCCTTCTTGGGAATGGAAGAAACAGTAACAAAACTGTTTTTGAAGGAATGATGTGGAAAGGCAGAAAAATCTGTTCTTCTCTACATGAATGTTTCTGAAACACAAAGGTATATGCTGCAGAGCAGCTTTTTATTATCTTCTTCTGCTAACTTTCAATTTCTCCCCAATTTCAAACAGAGCAGAAAGGACATCCCTGTGACAAAGAAACTGTGCTCCAGAATAGATTAATTGAACTCAAGATCAGCTGAGCTGATCTTCATCAGCCGGTCTGATTTCATCTGGATGTAATCTTTTGGCCTTGCTTCAGTAGCATTGTGTCTGAGTTGGAGGGAGCAGCTCAAAACATAATTCCTTTTCATTCTCCTGGTTCAGAGATATTGTTGGTTCCTCTGGGAGGGAGGGAGAGCAATTTCTGCTCAGTGACAGAGTCACTCTGTTTCAGGGGGAGGCTCACTTGATATCCTCTTTATGTGGACACATTCTTATGGCAAATATGAGAGGTGCACAGAACAGGCTCCAGCTGAACCCTGCATGGCACTGCTGCTGGTACTTTAGGGCAAGGTGACCATGGGACAGCAGAACAGCCCAGGCAGACTCACAGGAATTATTACCCAGAAAATTAAACACCAAACTGCTTTTATCTGTGTGTGCATCTTCTACACAAAGGCATTGCAGCATGGATGGAGGGTGATGATCCAACAACAACCTGTGAGCTCTCAGTTTTCAAACCATTTACCAATTGTCAGCTGTCTGATCCATTATCCCGTACACCAAGAATTTGCAGGGGCACAAACATTACAGGAGGATGGAGTATGCTGGCTTGGGGTATTGCCTGTCTTTGGGTTTGCCTTCTGCTACACAGAGGTGGGGAAAATCATCAATGATCTTGCATGGACAAGAAGTAAATTCTCATAGTCAGAGAATTCAAATTGAGCAGTGGCTCCATTTAATGAGTCAGTGGCCTTCTTACTATTGAATAGCAATAGCCTCTGCTAAGAATTAGAGAAAGAAAAATAAATAGGAAGAAAAATCCATTTTGTGAGCAATTGCATCTGTCAAGATACTCTGACCCTTTCTCATTTTTAGTTTTATCATTACACAAAAGATGTTTGTTCCAGTCTCCCCCTCTCCAGGCTGGGCTGCCTTCTTTCATGGATGTAGATGCTCAAAGTGAGAACTGTAATCCCAGATGGCCAGAAGCATTGTTCAAGCTGGAGTTTCCAGAGAGGACAGAGATACATGCAAATGCTACAGAAAGAGATGTTTCAGAAGAGATCCATACTGGGCACAGAGACCTCTGATATACCCAGGGACAAAGTGTTAATGGGAGGTGCAGAGAGACAAGCCTGTCAGCCACAGCAGCATGGGCACAGCTAAAGCCACCCAAACACAGCATTGTTTGATGTCTAGCCAAAAGGAGAGCTGTCCTTCCTAGAGTCCTGTTCTCCTGGCAGCCTGTATCTAAGCCTGCTTGAAGAAGGGGCTGGACAGTTATAGGTAAACAAGGTTTGAGTCAAGACAGGCTAGTTTCTTTAATTCTAGAGAGAAATGTTTTGGTTGGGAAATGAGGAGCTGACAGGGCTGAGTGTTCTGCCTTAAAGGCTCAGAATTTAAAAGGGCTTCTACACCAAGGTGTGCCCTCACAATTCAAACACCTACCCTCAGCCATCAGAACCACAGCCACACCATACCACAGACATATTCCCTTCTTTATTAATCAAAATCTTTCTCCCACCCAACTTTTCTACCAGATATAACCAAAATCTGCTTGTTCCCCTGGCGGCTGACATAGCCTACCTAGCATGCCCAACCCAACTAGGAAGAGAGAGGATTTTATACCGTGCTTCTCAGGTTGCCCCAGGCATCTGTTTCAGGTGTTTTGAATGGGAATGAGCCATTGCAGGACTTCCTACAGTGCTGAGACTGAGCCAATATGTGCACAGAGCAAGCTAGTGAGGGAAACCAGTAAGGTGACTACTGCAGTTTGTGCTAGGTCTGGCTGGGATGGATTATCCTTCTTCACAGCAGCCCCTGTGGTGCTGTGGATCAGATCTGTGCCTGAGGGAGTGTTGGTGTCACACCAGTGTGCTGGCTATTGCTAAGCAGTGCTTGCAAAGAGACTTTCTGTTTCTGACTCTGCCCCCCAGTAAGTGGGCTGAGGGTGGGCAGGCAGTTGGGAAAAGACAGCCAGAACAGTGGATCTCAGGTGGCCAAAATTATATTCCAGACCATGTAAGGGATATTGGATACCCTATAACATCATGGGCAGCAGCAAAACTGGGGTTTTGTCTTTCCAGTGAAGTTATTGCTCAGAGGCCAGGGGGGCTGTTTGCTTGTGGGAGGTGGTGAGTGATTGCCTTTGCATCACTTGACTGTTCTTTTTCTCTTTCCCTCACTTTAAGTCATAAGCATCTTGACCTGTGAGTTTTTCTTGTCTTACTTTTCTGATTCTCCCTTATCCCACTAAAGAAGTGAGTGATCAGCTTCAGCTTAACTACTGGCTGGGGTCAATGCACCTCATGTTATAGAAGTCATTGCCTTTCTGGACCTGTGAGATTGCTCTAGCGGAGTTTCATGGAGGTTTCAATGGCTTTTCTTGTAATAATTTCAGCAGTGAGTCAGCTAGTTTTGCTGCAAGTTAAATGAGAACAGTGAACAGGCTTAACCAGGTGCTTTTATTGGTAAACACAGAAGCTTGCCTAAAGTGTTGCCATTCATGAGGGGTACTGATTTTCTGTATTTGAATGTCTTTATATTGATTTAGAAAATTAAAGATGAGATGTGAACTAAAATACAGCAGTACAGATGTGTTGCAACATTAGGAAAACACAGTTGTGGAACAGATTCCCCCATCTGAGGTACTAGATTAAAAACTTCGGCTTAGGACTTGAACAAAGAATTGCATTTTCCCATTTCTTGCCCTGAAAGAGAAAATTAAAATTCAAGCTGCATCATTTTTTCACTGATTACAAAACATTTAATGATGCTATACTTATTCTGCTTAAGACAGTGTTTCAATTAAACACGACACACATATGAAAAAAAAGGATTGCTCTTAGTGAACTTAGTACCATCTGGTCACAACTCTGTGCAATGTGTTCTTCGATGACCCTGTCTTGAGCAGGGAGGTCGGACCAGATGACTCACTGTGGTTCTTTCCAACCCTAACCATCCCATGATTCTGTGAACTTTTTAAAGAGGCTTGAGGCTCCTGAACTTTCCTACACATGATGAGTTCTTGAGTTCATGTTTATTTCTCAATACAGGAAATGTATTTGTGTGCCTGGGCTTGGCTTCTGTGAGCAGGTCTGAGTAGGACAGCAGGTGATGGAGCTCCTGCCAACCCAGCGTACGCTGGCGCAGAGGGGGCTGAAATTCAGCCATGGCCCTGGGGCTCAGAGGGGCTGGGGAGCACCTCCTCTCTGTGCAGCAAGCACTGAAATTCAGCACTGAGAGAGAGCTCACGGCCCCCAGAATGCCTAAGGAACCTCAGCTGTGTGCTCCCCACTGAAGGGACTGAAATTTGTTCATCCTGGGGCAGTGCAAAGCAGGAGCTGCCACATTCACCGTGAGCTGGCCTGCACTATTGCTCTCTCTGTGTTTCTGGGGTAGTTCAGGATGTCATATCTCACCTGTCCATCCTCATCCAAAGGCTTTGGTGGGATCTTTCCACCCACTTCCCTTCTCAATACCAAGGGGCTGCATTTAGCCATGCTTTTACCTGCACAGTCGAGGTAGCTTTAAAACAGACACTGCCAGTCTGGGCATGTGAACAGGGGGTGTAAGGTCAGCTCTGCTGTGTGACTCTGTGTCATCACTGCTGTCCAGGCCATTAACCAAAGGAGTCTGTGTCTGCCTCTGCCTTGCAGAAATGTGCTAGGTGTAGTCAGGGGGTGATAGAGAGGGCAGGGAGCTGCTCTGTGTTTTTCCCAGATTTCCCTGTGTCAGATGACACAGAACTTGTGATGGATTGGGCAAGATTTAGGGGGGAGAAGAGGGAAGGCAGTCTTTATTCTTTAGGAAATCCTTGGAAATTTATGCTTGAGAGTCTCCATTATTTCCCAAAGAGACATATCTCTGGCACAAATTTGCTATGNCAATTGGCTTGCGAAAAAAAAAAAAAAAAAAAAAAAAAAAAAACCAACCAAACAAACAAACCAAAAACAAAAAACCTGGTCTGCTTTTACCCAAAGACAAGTAAATTTGGTTTTGTAGATAAACTTGTAATTATAGCACAGCTGGTGCAGAAATTATTTGGTTTAATTTCTCATTTGTTTATGACTGTGATTTAATTACTGCAATCCCTGTTATCAGCTCCTTTAAACTTTTAATTATTATAGGGCATCAAGAATGTAATTTATTGCCTTTTGACAGAAAATTGCTTTCCACAAAGTGGCAATCCATCAAGTGAAATTGTGACATTAATCAGTCTATTCCCAAATACAACACATATGAATAAGGATGACCAGAGCTAAACTGAATTAACAAGAGATCAGGAGATCACAGGATGTTACCTATAGTTTTGGTCAGGAGTAATCATTTAGGATTATCTGTGTAAAATCACATGTGATTTGAATGAAGGTTTTTTCCCTGCAGAACAAATTTTCAGTATGAACACACTTGCCACATGGGTGTGTGACAGAGACATGGCATCAGCAAAATCAATGACATCAGCTTTTCAAATGACAGAATCACGAGGGGGTTTTTTGTGAACGTGAAGCATTCTTCTTCCTATATAAGATAGGCAAAATATACAGGAATCTAGAAGGGAGATGTTAGAGAACCCAAAGCAAAACAAGACGAGGGGAGTACCACTTCACTTTCAGGCCCAGAAGACAGAGAGGTAGATTCTCTCAAGCTGAGACAACCTTTTGATAGCTTTGCTCAACATCAAACTTCTGTGTGCACCTGTAGTTTATTAAAATTCAGAGGTAATCCTCATGTTTCTGTTTTAAGTGTTACTCTTTCTTCTGCTGTGCATTTGAAGTAAATGTTTGAGTCAATAGGCAGAGAGAACTGCATAATCCCTTCTTTCAAAAATTTTGGATAGTTTTGACATTGTGCACAGAAACCTGTCTCCATAACCATTGTGTACCTACAGAATGCTTTTCTCTGTGTAATTATTCCTGTTTGTCGGCTGGAATCACCCTTTCACTTTTGCTCCTCTGTAACCATGACAGGTATATTTAAGATCTCCTAAAGTCCTCATCCAGGGTCCCTCTCAGTTGTTTCCACTGGTGTGGAATCAATTTCTGGAGGCCACAGGGAGGTGTAAAGGTGGACTTTGAGGCTGAGGAAGAATATAAAACATGAGTTTTACATTTCTGCACTGCTCCTGGCTCTGCACAGGGTCTGTGGATCTCCTGCCCATGACATTTCTCAGTGGATGTGAATTAGGGCCATTGATTTCTTCTGAAAGACATATCTGACTTGCTGCAGTTCATCTGCTCTAAGATCATTAAATCGATTAAGCTACACTTTAGAAAATGTTATATCAACAGTTCTAGAAGGCAGGTTTTCAGATGTACAAAAATACCAGGTCTTTGGAGGGAAAGGAACTGGACATACCCATTAACAGTTGTCATGTAAGAAAAAAGTAACTAAACTTAAAATTTCTAATTTTATCAGTAAGCACCTTAAATGCATTAAAGTTTGACCAGTCCTAAAATTGCAATGATCCAACAGTATGATGTCATTTGTTTATCTTTATGCTCAACACCTGGGCACATATTACCAGAGCCCCCTGTGCAAGTCAATCTGCCCTGATCACACACATACCTGGATGATTTGCAGCATCCTCTGTTCAAATTCTTTTGGGTTTTTTCTGGCTGTTTTTGCATTTTTCCCACACACTTTGAGAGAACAAGCACTGCTATAAAGCCATTACTTAATGTAGGGTGTATCATAGGATCACTGAATAGTTTAGTTTGGAAAAGACCTCTAAGATCATTAAATCTAATTGTTAACCATTAAATCATGTCCCTAAATGTCACATCTACACATCTTTTAAATACCTCCACAGATGATGACTCAAGTCTCCTGAGCAGCCTGTTCCAGTGCTTGACAGCCCTTTGACTGAAGACATTTTTCCTAATATACAATCTAAACCAGGGATGACACAACTTGAGACCATTTCTTCTTGTTCTACTGCTTGTTACTTAGGAGGTGTTCTGTTTAGTTCTATGAAATAGAGAGACTTGAAGCATGTGATTTATGTCTTTTCATGTGCATGTGCACACACACATGTGCAAAATTATTAGATATTGCAGTCAAATAATTCTGAGATTAAAAATCAATACAACATCAGATACCTAAAGTATCAACTGATGGATGTATCTATGACTCTTAATGAAATCAAACATGAATTAAGCCTACTGGAAGGCTACGGCCTACCTTTGGACAAGCATGTTATTTATTTTGAATGCTGGAATTAATTTCACAAGGTTGCTTAATGGTGCTGTCCAAACAAATACATTTTGCAGAAGAAAAGTGCTGGCAAAACAGGAAGTGACTGAAGAGAAAAGATATATTCATAAAGGATTCTTCTATTCATTTTCATATTAATTGATTAATTAGAATCCCTGCAGTTGTTGTGTTCCTAAAGATATGTTGCCTGTTTGCTAAGCTGTACAATGTACTGAGTTTATTATAAAATTAATGCTGCCATGATTTCCTGAATGACTATCAGACCTCTTTGATATGAGGTATCTTATAGCTAACATATGGTCCCAATTCACTGTTAAAAACTAAAAGAATTCACACACACACACACACACAACAAAAGAAAAAGAAACAAAGCAAAAGAGTTTTAAAAGTATGAATTTGATTTAGATTTCTTCTAAGTGCACACTTCTTTAAGGGCATAAATACTTAATTCTGAATTTTCCAAAGTGATAAATTATTTCAGACATCTTATTGTGGATACCTTTTATGTCAACACTGTTCTATGAACATACAGCAAATCCTGTTCAAAAAAGTAGTATTTTTTGGTGGCTATTATAATGTGAAGTTTGAACTGGATTGGGAATTCTCCATCTTGCATCTTACAATGGACTTGAACATCTATGATTTTTTTCTCAGTGCTTCCTCTCATTGACATCTAGTGGGAAATTCAAAGTTCTCAGCAGTTGATTTAGATGTCTGTCACTGCTTAAAACTTGTGAGTTCCAGAGAAATTTGGTTAATTTCTTTTTCTTCCTTGATGGTGATAGCAGGCATTCTGGGCATCAGAAACAAGGATGAAACCAAGAGATAATAAATGTAGATCTCATTTCAGAGATGAGATAGGCTCAGCTTGGAGGACACAGAAAAAGAGTTCCTGGAATTGTAACTTTTTTTCTTCTATGAAGTCTTCATTCTCTAGGACTTGGTTCTGCAAAGTATTGAGCCCTCTGAAACAGCTGCTCACGACTGGGGAGATAAATGCCCGAAGACCACAAATCTCAGTGTGTTGTTGCTCCAGATGTGCCTTGGGTGCCGCTAAGGGGACTGTCACCACGGCCACTTTGTCTCTCCCACTAGAGGTGCTACAGAGCACAGTGACCTATAACTGATGGCAGCTGTGTGGAGTGGAGGGAGCTTTCCCACCCTGCCTGCATCATTCCTACCTGCTGTGTCACTTGTGGGATCCAGCTTCTAGAAGGAATAGAAGGCTGGGTGGGGCTATTAGAGCTTCTCAGAGATATCTTACATGAAAGATTTCCAAACAAAGCAACAAACCTGTTCTTCTATATGCTTGAAGTGACTCCTTGTCTTTTAGTAAAACCTCTGAGACAAAAACTTCAGATTTTGTGTCCTATTGGAAAAAAAAAATCAATTAACAGCATTCCCAAATGATAGCCTGTAGGGGTTCATCATGAAACCCCACAGTGTGTCAGATCACATCTTCCTCAAAATGATGGTCTCTGCATTTCCATCAAGAAAATGTAATCAGAGGAGGACTCTGCTGCCTTCCCCAGCAGTGGCAGAATAAATGGTCTCTGCTAAGATTATTTGTTCAGGAAATTTCATTCCTAAAAAGCTTTAAAAGGCGATGTTAAAATGTTATGACAAAGAAGACCACCAAGATCAATAGAAAAACTGATGTTCTGAAAAACCAGATCCAATTAGATGGAGATCTTGATGCACTGATCACATCTGCTGTGCACAGGGAGTGCATCACAGTCCAGCAAATTCACCCAGTGCATTGTTCACAGACCTATCTGTCCCCAGTTCCTGTCATGGAGAGACCTGCAGGAAAATATCAAAAGTGCCCAAAAGGGTCCCAGTCACTGAAGTCTCCTAATGGGTGAGCACTGGACAAGGAAGCTGAGCAGAATTTAGGCTGAGCCCTGCCTGGGGCCACCACCACAGCACTGTGCTGGCTCCAGTGCTCCAGGAAGGCAAATTAATCAAATAACCATGCAAACTATCAAGAAAGAACAATTTCCTCACAGTTCTGGAGCATCATTCCCAGAGAAAGAAGAGAAATACATGTAACCATGGATGCTTAAAGGAATAAAAGTTGATACAAATACACAAAATTATTCTCTAGCTGTTACTTATCTGTCTGACCACTCTGTTTCCTACTCAATTGTATTCTGTTACACGCAGGATTTCTACGTCTAGTAAAATGCATTTTGAAGAAATAGAGAACAGTTAGTGTGCCTTTTTTTTTGCCTAGAATATATGATCAGATTTTTTTCTGTCATAAAGTGAGAACTACAGGTTGAAACTTGGAATATAAGGCAGAGAAGTTAAGAGAATCATAATTTCTTAATATGAAAAATATTTTCCTGTAATAATCATGCTTAGTATAGAAGAAAGTATAGAGGAAAAAGCATTACAATAATATTTGGAGCTTATTTTAATATGAGTTCAGAAAAATAATCTAGCATAAGCTCAATTTTAAATGTGAGGCCTTTCCTAATTAAATATATTATGTACTTTGCCAGATCAAATCTTATTATAGCAAGACATTAGAAAGAAGAAACAAACATGCAACTTTCATTCAAATGAAAATTTTGAATTTTTTTTCCAGTTATGCCCCTTAAAAATTATCTGCAACACATAATTAAGAAAAAGACTGGAATTTCTACAAGCACAGAGATTAGTATGGCCTGCTTGGGTAATAAAGGAAATAAAATGCATAACCAAATGCTGCAATGTCTGCACTTATTTAAATTAAGCAGAAAGTTTGTGTATAAAGGTGAAGCTGGAATATTAAGCAATATTAAGAAACAGAACCCATTTGTCGTGTTGTAAAATTGACTGAATGAAATAGAACATAAAATTGAAAATTCTCTGTCTTAATGCTGTATGATTTTTCTAGAATTTCATGCACTTTTTATACTTTGCAGTGTGAGGTTTTCATAAGAAAAATTGTAATGATTTGAACTGTAAGTCAGAATTCATTTTCCTTTTTTTCCATACAAATTCTGCAATGCTGCTAACAAAATCCCTCTGATTCTTGTCCCCTCTGTTTCCTTCAATACAGCATAGCACCATTTTTTAAAAAAATAATTTCAGGATATTTTCTCCTGGTGGAACTAACAAAATACAATTCTGAAGTGAGAGCAGCCCTCAGAGACCTTCCAGGCTGGGGATGGAAGAGAGCAGTTTCTGCAGGGGAGAGGGGGTTCTTTAGTGAGGAGACTTTCTCAAGGGTTTTGGTTTTTATTTACTTTGGTTTTCTATTCTGGGGGAAAGAAAAATTATAAATCTATGAATGGAAGCTTAAGGTGCTCTGAGACTGGTTAAAAATCATTATGTTTTTCTAGCAGTAAAAATAGAAAATCCATCTGCTGATCTGTTCTTTTATGTGACAGAGCTGCTGATAAGGGAGTCCCAAATTATTACCCCTTCACTTGAAATGTTACAAACACTGAGATGCATAAGGTAAATATTCAGGTGAGAGTGTTTTTAAGAAAATCATGAAGAAAAAGTTAAGTATAAAATCAGTCAATTCAAGTGAATGCCATATATTATTTATAATGGAATGAGAAAGCAGAAGGGAAACATTGTCTATGTACAGATAGCTCTTTTGAGTATAAGGAAATTGAAATGAAGAAGCAGAACTGAAAAGGCATGATATGGTATCTTTTAAGATAAATCAAAATGTTAAGGAATGGATAGTGATCTCCCTGTAGATCTCCCAGGAAAATTATGGTGTCCATGCATGCTTCTGCAAAACAGTTTAAAGAAAATAAACATTGCAGTGGTATTCATTTCAACATCCCCTGTTTAGGAAACATGCTAATAAATAGCACAGAAATAAGTAAAAAACCAAAAATTACATGACTGAAAAGGGTCTCATTTGCAGTTTCTGAAGCATGGCTAAAGAAAGCTTTTTCTCAGTGTTTCAAAACAGTGTACAAAGATGTAGGAGCTGACAGCTAGGAGCAAAAGTGAGACTAAATGGAGTTTTTATCAGTGAGGGTAGCTCACCTTTGCAGTGACCTCCTAGGAGAGTAGCAGTTTCCAGGAAATTTCTTTAGTCAAAAGGACTAATGAAAATTTTTATGAAAATCATGCTGCAATTTACATTAGGCTTTACTCAGAATGTCCTAAGGCTTTGTAATCTCTGAAACCCTATCCAGTAGTTAGCAGATTTCATATGCAAAGTGCTGGCTAAGGTTGTTATAGAAATAGAAGCAAAGCTGAGGCACACTTAGTGTTTTTACACTTACTGAGTTTGGGACTCTGCTTCCTTCAGCCCAGGATCTTGGAGAAGTTGTGGACCGGAATTAAGATCAAAAAATAGCCTTTTCTTATTTATGATTACATTGTGACCTTTATTGGCATCCTGATGAAAAGGTCTGCTGATCCAGGTGCTGCATCACACAGAAAGCTGCATCTGCCTCAAAGGCAGAGGATGAGGTCCCATATCTTAAACAAGCACAGCATCTGATGGCACAAGTGTGGGATGCAGAAGATAGCCAGAACTCTAACCTCAGACATTGCTTGGGAGCACCTAGCACTGGGCACAGACATTACTAGGGCTATAACTACACTGGAGGGTCTGTGGCTCAGGATTGACTGTTCTCTTCTCTGAGCCAGCTCCTGCCATGTGGACTGAGCTTTCTGGGGCAGCAATGTCACGAGCCAGGAGCACTGTCCTGTTAGGTCATCAGGACAGTGGCCTTAGCTCTGTCCTGGAAGCACAGTAATGATGACTCCACTGCTTACTGAGCCTGCAGGTGCTGGAAGAGTTGGATCTTTGACTCAGAATCTAAGGAGGCATCTTCCACAGTTTATGACCTGGTTTGTGTAATTGCTTCAATGAGAAAGTCAGTTATTTCATTAGTAGGCACAATCAAACCTTTAACCTAAGCCCTCTCCCTCCCAGGGATTTCTCCCTCTGCCATGGAAGAGTTGTATAAGCCCCTAAACGTGGCACATTTTCAGCCAGTAGTATTGTTTTGCACGTGGGTGGATGGAATTATGGATTTCCCTTAAATAATGGGCCTCCTGTTCATCAACCAGCATGAAGGTTTATGTGTCATTTCCCTGACAGCTCTGTGATGAGGTGACAGCCTACCATCCATGCAGCAGGAACTTTGGCTTCTCTTCAGTGATTATGTTGTCTTTACTTCTGACTTCACATACCGCCCGTGGCTTTCACTTCGGGGGACTTCCACTTGTTCTACTGCTCAAGTCTGGCTGAGTATGCCCGAGGCTGATAGCTCTCCTGCAGCTGGGAGGATGGAAGGTAAACCTCTCAGCCAGTGACAGTATTCCAGCACCACCTGCAAGCCCCTGCAGCCTTCCCAGGGTGGAGAGAGACGTGTGTCATTGAAGCAGTGATGGAGCTCAGCTGAGCTCCAGGCAAAGGGCAGCTGTGTTTCCAGAAGTCCTAGTCATGGAGAGAGAATGCAGACTGCTCCTTGAGCATTGCCTACTCAGGTTAGGCCAGCCTGTGTGCCAAAACAGTGGTGTCAGTCATTGCATGTCTTCAAAGTGATGTCCTGTTTCCAGTTTCTGCTGTAGTGCTTCACTGCAGATATCTGGAGGCTCAGTGTCAAACAACAAACCCTTGTGCTCCCATTAAACTTCTGTGCCAGTGAAACTGTTTGTCCCTAGTATGGGAGAAAAGGTGCTCATTAGTTCAAATTAAATATACCAAAAACTATTTATCCTCTTCATAGCTGTAGAGCAGATTAATATTTTAAGCAACACAAATCACATTTAAATTTGCTTATGAAAACACCTGTAAGGTAGCTTTGAATGGTGTTGAATAAACAGAACAAATTTTTCTTAATTATTTTTGAATAATTTGCTTGTTTACACATAAAATAAGTGGAACTTACTTCACTGGATTTTTATAAAGTAGAAAGTCAATCACCATGAAAGGAAATGTTCCCCTGTTTTCACACTGCCATATTGATTGTTGTTGTGAAGGCAACATAATTGCCAGAGTGGGTTTATGAATCTTTCAAAAATATTTTAATGCTAGTAAACATCTTATAAAGGAGTAACAACAGAATTGGCAGGTGAGTAAAGAACTGAACTTGAACAAAAGCCATCAAAATCAGTCTTTCCTTGGACTTCAAGCATATAAATTATTCCTCAAATACTTTAACATTGATACATCACTCAAGAAAATCCAGGGTAATGAAGAGGGTCTGGGTGAGCTCTGAAGCTACAGCTCTGCTTCTAAAAACATGGGACAACTCTGCATGGAGGTGGTTTCTCCAAGCAAATAGGGAGCCTTAAGCTTTCTAAATGAAGTCCATAAGGAGTGTTCATAAGGAGCAGAGAGTAGTGGAACTTCTTCGGATATTCGAGATGCCACCTCTTCAGATATGAGGTGTTTCACATGAAAAAGGTTAATTTTGCTGAAGTTTTGCTGTAAGCACAATATCTGTTGAATGTGGAGGGGCCTGGGCAGCCTTTGTGGCTGGTGCAGGAACACCCTGCCACACTGAGTCCAGAGCCAGGGACCCCGTGCTGCTGGGAGGGTTGGGATAATTGGCTGCATGGATAAAAGACAGGTTTTATCAAGTATTTCTACTCTATTGACTCTACTGAGTCAATGCTTCTTCACGGGGCTAGGAAAACTCTAGAAAATCTATCTGCTTGCTTAAATAGGTACTATTTTTACCACTGTTAGTTTGCATCAATCAGGGTACATATGAGCTTTCCTTATGGAAGAAGGACACATATCATGGTTTTAACATGCTTTAGCATGTTTTTGTATCTGGAGTTACATGAATGAGCAGGTGAAACAGCAAATAGTTTATTCCTTACTCCAAAAGTCAATTCCATACAAAATTTATTTCCTAAGTAGGAAATAAAAAATTTTATTTTCTGTCCTTTTTTTTCCCCTGTGTGGATAAAATGTGAAAAAATGATCTATCATCATTTCTTAGGCACTTACTAAAAGAACCACTAATGGCTTCTGACAAAACCTGTGCTGATTTAGCCCTACCCAGGAATGTCTACCCACGAGCTTTTCACCTGGCCATAATCCCACCATTTGTGGTGGCAAATTCACACACACCAACCACCACCATCTGTGACCACAGCACCCCAGTCATGTCCCACATGGCTGCCTTTCTTCCCTGGGTGCCAGTGCTTTCCCTGGAGGGAAGGTCCTGGCAAACAGCATCCTTTGTTGTCCTCAGTTCCTTCCTCCCTCTCCCCTCTTCCCCGGCAGCAGAACCTGGTTTCTCCTGTAAATTTAGTCATTAGCAGTGTTTGGTAACTTCCTTGCCTGCTGGGGTTTTGGACATCTTCTACAAAGGCACAAATACCTTTAAGAGCATCCACCCACAAAGCTGTCAACATGTTCAGTACAAATGCACCTCACTTTCTCAGCTAAGAACAGTACTTTCCAGCCCAACAATGTTCAGACTGTGTGACACTGCCTGTGATTCCAGATTTCTAAATTATTCTCCCTGACGGACATTTTCAAGAGCTTTTTTTGTGTCAGCATTCACCAGTGATGTGCTATTGTAAATATTTCACTCTATTAAAAGCCTGCAGATAGTTTTCATTTTATTTTCAGCATTCCATCCTGTGCTGTTTTGATGAGATACTTGAAAGAAGGTTGAAAATTTTCCGCTTAACCTCTGAACTTGGATTTTAATTGGTGTCAGGTCAGAGTCCAAATTTAAATTAATCTGTGCATTTCCTTTCTTTCCTTCTTCTTTTAGGTCTTCTCCTGATCTTCATTCCTATGGGACAGTGAGCCAGAGGCAGCAAGAGGCATTAAGGTATCAAGATTTGTTGGGGTTCTCTTGGGAGTTCTCCCCCACCTGCCAAAAAGTCCCATCAGGAGTTAGACTTTGATGATCCTTGTAGGTCCCTTCCAGCTCAGGATATTCTGTGATCCTGCACAGCTTTGCCTTGATAGAAAGGTAAAAGGAACTGAGTTTAAAACCAACAAGTGGTTTGGGGGAAGAGAAGAAAATCCAGACAAGCTGAATTGTTTCAGTAAGCAGCTTTGGAAAACAAGATTTTGACAAATTGTTTCCCCTATCCATCATTCTTTTATTCCTCCTATCTCATGTAGCCTCTTACTTGCCAGCTTCTCCTTGCAAAAGCCAAGTCTGCTCCCAGCGGTGAGTTTGTAATCTTAAAATACTGCTTAAAAGCCACTTGCATTCTCTAAATAAAAGAAACTGGGGGACAGAATGTCTGTTAACTGAGCATGAGAAGAGCCTGTGGATCCAAAATTGATAATCCTGAGGCAAAAGTAAATATCAGCACCAAGTGAGCAACCAGAGGGTGAGTTGTTACACATCCTCCATCAGTTGCAGTGGGGCTGCTGGTGGAATGGCTTAGCAGCAGGACTCTGTCCCACAGGCTCTGCTACTGCAGGAGTCCACAGCACTGAGTGGAAATAGCTACTGTACAGTATGGATATATGAAATCTGCACAACTTGGGTGGAAAAACTGCTTTGTTCTCCTAAATAACTTCACTGCTGAAACACTGACAGTCTCTGTGAGTTTCAGCAGCACAAACAGCATCTTTATGAGCTTCAAAGGCCAGGGGAAGAAGTCTGTATTTCTGCTTGGCACTCAAATGGCAGTTAGAACAAAGCAGGAAATTTCTTTGTAATTCTGTCAGTGACATTATCTTCTGCATAAAGTTGCATTCAAATCAGCTGGCATGGAGGAACAGCATAGATGTGCATAAGGAAATCCATTAATCTTATGGTTTTCCCTGTTGTTGGCTGGGGTAGAGTTAACTTTCTTCACGGGGGCTAGAATGGGGCTGTGTTTTGGATTTGTGCTGGACACAGTGATGATAGTGCAGCGATGATTTTTTTCTTGCTGAGCAGGACTTGCACAGAGCCAAGACCTTTTCTGCTTTTCATACTGTCATGCTGGTGAGGGGAATGGGGCTCCATGGGACGTTGGCAAGAGGCACAGACAGGACAGGTGACCCCAACTGACCAAAGGGATATTCCAGACCTTGTGACACCATGCAGTGTATATAAACACAGGGCAGGGAGGGTAAAAGGAAGAAGGAGGGCACTTTTGGAGTGAGGGCATTTGTCTTCCCAAGTAACCACTATGTGTGGTGGGGCCCTGCTCTCCTGAAGATGGCTGAACACTTGTCTGCACATGGAAAGCAGTGAATTCCTTGTTTTTCTTTCTTTGAGTGGATTTTGCTTTCCATATTAAACTCTTTATCTCAACTCACAAGTTTCCCATCTTATACTCTTCCATTTCTCTCATGATCCTGCTGGTGGGGGTTAAACCATGACATCTGTCCTTCTTGCAAGACCCCTAAATGCTGCCCAGCTCAGGTAGACAGGGAGTTTAATTGTGGCCTTGTAAAAGAAAATTTAAGAGGTGTCAGCATGATGACTGTGTCTGCTGAAACATGTAGGTAGAATTAATGTTCAGGCTGTTTAAAGATGTGAGGTGTCTGTGGCTCACTTTATTGCTGGAGCAAACCCAGGTCACTCAAATGGAATAAATATTTGTTTTGCTCTATAGTAAGCATCTGGCTTTAAGGACTTTTTGTCCCCTTGATCTGGGGTGGGGTTTCTTTTGCAATAGTCTTTTCAGCTGCACTGGGTCTAACAAAGCAGTGTCCCACTGTCCATGGGATCCAGCTCTCAAGAGTTGGATCCTCCAGTAGGATCTTCACCAAGTTGAAACAGATGATATTGATTCTACCAGCTTTAGCCCTTTCTGAGCTCTCTGTGAAGACCCAAATATCTCATCCTGGGCCTGAATGAAGTACTCAGCTCTTGATGAAGGCAGTAACCTCTGTACAAGAAAAAAGCACTAATTTTTTTTGTGGAGAAGGCCCTGAGATGGTAGGAGCAGGTGACAGTCGCATACAGGGATGATAAGGATGATGATGCATTTGGCAGCAGACAGGCCTGGAGGTGGGGTAACTCAGAGGATCATGGGTTTATTACATTTGAGTTTCAGCTGCATAAACAATATCTTTATGAGCTTCAAGGGCCATGGGAAGAAGTCTGTATTTCTGCTTGGCACTCAAATCTACTTTGATTAGTATACAGCAATTTGGCTTCCTGTTGTCATCCTTTCTTGATGTATTTTCTTTAGTATTGTCTTTGTGTTTCTTTAATATCAGGACTGCAACTTGCTCCCATGGTCAATATCATCTCCAGTGGGGTTGACAGTCTGCTTTACTTCAGAAGAATTTATGATCCTCTGCCGTCAACCCTGCAAAAGCTCTCTTTGGGCTGCAAATTGGAGTTGCTCAGGTGACCTCCAGCATCCTTTCCAGCCCAAAGTATTCCATGAATCTATGAAGGAGACACTTAGCTCCCAACCAAGCAGGTGAGAGGTGGATGTGCACTTGAGTGGCTGAAAGGCCATAGACTCTCTCAGGGAAGTGTGATGGATGATTTAATGAATCATTATGAGTGTGTGGGCTCTGCCTTCCAGTGGGTGAGATCTGTTTCACTCCATCTTTGTCTCACATTATAAAGCAGGAAAAAAGTACTCTCCTGGAACTTTTTATTTATATTTCACAATAAAAGCTATGACAGCTGGAATAAAGCCATTCATGGATTTATTCTTTTCAAAAGTACAGACTCAAACTCACAGACAAGTAGAAACTATGGTAAAAGAAATAGAATATTTGGACTTACAAGGAAAATAAGTGATAAATCACAGTGGAGTGGGAAGATGGTGGGCAGGTGGCATGGCTTTGAGCATCAAGGCTGACAGCCATTTCCCTCTATCCACTTTCTGCTGCAGCTGAGCACAATTCAAATTGAGTAGGAGGAAAAGCCATGATGACACCATCATGTTCAGACAGGAAGAAGCAAGGGTGGTCTCCCACTAACCATAATTTTTCAGGATTCAGAGGACTAGATAGTCATCATAACAAGTCGTTACCTGGCCAAGTAATTTCTAAAGGTTGGTAGAGCACTTGCCTGTGTTTCTGATGCCAAAGAAGGGTTGAAGTGCTCATGAGATGTGGCTTCAATCAAGACCTCTTGTCTGCTTGTACTTTCAGAGCCTAGCTCTTTATGTCCATCTGTCTTTCTTCCCATAAATCACTGTGAACTTCATCTTGGCCACAGAGAGGAGATGGTCACAGAGGCCTTTTAGATACCAAAGAAAGTCTGAAGAGGAAAAAATGTTGTTACAGATCATATGTGCTGGAAATGCTAGGGAGGAAGGAACTGAGCCACAGAGGAACAAGTGGCATGTGTTGTGTCTGTTTTAAAGTACTTTTCCAGGAAGAGAAAAGCAAAAGGTTAAGAGCCAGGCATAAGGCTTGTGAGCTCTCTTCTCTCTTGTGTTACTCTACTGCTATGTGTCAGACCATAATAATATGGATATTAGGATGTTGTACAATGGGAAAAATTTATTGGTGGCATAGGCAATGAGGCAATAAATGAGGGCAAGGAGAATGTCACCTGGAGATAACTCCCTTGCTACTGCTGGTATTCTACATCTTTCCAGATTCTCTTTTTAGTGCTTCAGTGCTGAAAATATTTGATTTTTTTTCACTTACTGAAAGTTAAACTTCCTACATAATTCCAGCATGGTAAAGAATTCAAACTTTATCAAAGATGTTCTAAGAAAAGCCTTTTTTCTGTTTAATTTTTTTCAAGATTTATGCACATTAGTTTCAGCTGAGTGCTGTGACGTAACAGCTAAATTGTAGCAAATAACTATGTCACGAAACTGCTCAAAAGATTGTCAGTCTTTCTCTCAACCCCAATTCTTGCATGTCAGAAAATCCCTCTGTCCTTGACTCACTTTCTGCCAGGAGTTTCCCCAGAAGCCTCTTCTGGGAATGGTGCCAGCCTAGCTGGCTGGCAGCTGGGATGGCACACACGTCCTGGAGCGCAGCAGAGGTGCTGTGCTGGCTGACCTCCACAGGCGATGAACATTTTTGCCATTACACTAACACTAAGCCACTGTAATAGACATGTGGCAAGACTCCCACGAGCCTGTCTGCAGATGAACGATCTGATTAGTGAAAAACGTTCATGAGATCATTAGTCCCCCCAGCAAAAGGCTCTCTTGGTGAGTAGTTAAAGGGAGATTGCAAACCTCACAGCACTCAGGCAGGGGAAGCCTATACTGCTGTCCTGACATTGTGCACTGGGGGGTCTTGATGATTCCCAAACCCCATCCAGCATCACAGCCTCACAAAGCAGCTCGTCTCATTCCTGCTTTGTGATTTAAGTCAGAATTCAAGGTGAATGTCTCAACTCCAGGCAAGGAAAGGCAGTGACTCAGCAAGGGGAGCAGACTACCTCCACTGCAGTTCATTATGTGACTGGGAATCGAGAACAAGGGAGAACATTATTTCATCAAATGGCTATCAGGGTTTTGCTTGTTCATAGTCTATTTCTGCACTGAATGCTAAAAGCATTGGGGTTTTTGTTTGTTTAATTATTCAGCTCTTGTAAAAGATGCAGCTTCTCCTAAGCCTGTGCAGAGTGCCTGAAAAAAATGAGATGGCTTTGAGGAATGAAAAGCTAAATTCAGTGAAAATGTATGTTTGTAACAGATTATTTCACTAATCATAACAGGGCCTTTACATGCACCAAAGCTAGGCTTGATTCATTAACTTCCATTGTAATTGATGAAAGACTTTAATTTTTTCCTCATCTCACATACACTTATTAATTCTTAAATCAAATATACATTACAGCTGAAAATGCATGTTCTGAGAGCAATTAAACTAAAGTACAGTGTGTATTTCTCATTCTGGCAAACAAATACAGCAAGACCTTTGTGAATATTTTTCCTTGCAGGAGTCTGTGTTTCACTGTTTGTCTACTGTAATGAATATTTTGACACTGCTTTTTGAGATGCTTGGGTGTAATTACTTGCTTATCTGGATAAACATGGTTTATTTTAAAAAATATTTCTGCTTGGTGGTTTTTTATATTTAAGAAGAAGAAAAATCTGAAAACTGTAAACCAGCTATTTCTTCTGCATTTAGACTTTCCGTCTTTCTTTTTGGAAAAAATTGAAAAAATGAAGGAGCGAAGATTCATTTAAAAATCAAATATGAAACCAATGAGCCCAATGGACTTTCCTAAGCATTTTTTCCTTATTTTTTAATGAAAAATACAATTACAAACTTTGCATTTTTTATGTTATTTTGATAAAATTAACCATATTAATCCAGTTTTAAAAAGCAGATGTCATCCAAGAAAATGGATATTGCTAAAAAACCCTTTTTCCCATGTCCTTTACTAAAATATGGACATTACAGATATTCAAAACATTAACTACAAAATACTTTTTTCTATCTCATGCAGCATTCTCAAACCCAGAAATGCTATGTTATCATAAGAAAGTTCCTAATTAATGGTGATGTTACATTCAGGTTTGATTGCACATTGTGCCAGGGAGTACATTCTGATCATATTTCCAGATCCATTTTGATGACTGAAGAGGTCTGGATAAGGTTTGAAAGAAACAGGTGGTCTTCTAAAGGCTTCTTTTGTTAATCTCATTATTATTTAAAAATCACTTTATAAGGAGTAGATTGAATTGGCCGAATGTCCAGATACATTTCATTGCTGTTGTTATGGGCATTGTTATTATTAACATTATTAATAATAAAAATAATAATATGGGATATATCAATAGTAATAATGGCATCCACATTACAACTATAGGCAACTATACAAATATTATGGCTTGTTTTGCTGTTTCCTCCTGACTATCTTTCTGCCAGAAAACTTGGCTTGAAATAAAAAAGCCTGAGATATCTAACTTAGATAAAATAGTAATAGAAACAAGGTAAATTACTTATCACAGAAAAGAAAAGAAAAACAGTGTACCAGCTTGCTAAAAAATATGGTAAATTTTTAATGAATAGGATTTTTAAATAAAGATTTTTCTTCCTCCTAGACTATATCTTTTGGAAAAGAACTTTAAACCAACTGACTAAAAATCTAGATTTTCTTCTGGAAAAATACCTTTTGCAGAAAGCTAATAATTTTTTGCATAAACAGGTTGAATTTTTCAAAAATTCTGTCCAGGAACATAAAGAAGTCAAACATTCTAAAAAAGTTAAGTGTTTTGTTTAAAATAACAGACCATTTTGTGACTTCAGATTCTATGATTTTGTAGTGCAGGATATAAATCAAAGTTGGAATTAATTTTTTTTGTCCTTTCAAAGGAAGGATTTGGTTTAGTCTTCACTACTGTTTGTTCAGCCCTTCATTTCATTGCAGTACATTTCTTAATTGTTTTTAGGAAGGGAAATATTCCACATCATGGCATCATTATGAAATTAACGATCAGATTTCCATCCAGCTCTACTTTGGGACTTGCAGTACAACTTCTTATACCAGGAATCACACTAAATAATCTATACAGAGAAAATCCAACAATGTACCTGTAGGCATTTTGTACAGTCAAGGAGAAAGAGTTGCTGGCTTGTGATTAAAGAGGCTTTCGTATATACCTAAAATTATGCAAAGGCTTTATGTATAAAGTTTTATAAATGCATATTTGATGACTTGTCCATGAATTGTTCAGCTGCCATTTATAATCAGCGTCAGAGATTTAAGAAAGTAACAAACACAGTGTTTTCTTTTATGCCAGATTTGCTCTTTTTGCTATGTTCCCAAGCGAAACATTAACGAACTTTCATAAAGACTAACATTTAGCAACAGTCATTGCAAAGGATATGTTAATTAATATTCTTTTTTAGACAGAAGCTATCTTCAAATGGTGCAAATTTTAAGGACAATTATTGTCAGCGGGGCAAGTCCTGTTGGTCTCCTTTTAACAAATATTCACTACAGAAGTGGTTTGGTATCCTTGACAATTTCGAGCTACATAAACAAGTCCTAAAGAAATATTAATCATGCCCAAGTTGGTGTAAAATACGTGTGTGATTTTGAACTTCTTTACTGATTAAAGCATAGGTCCAGACTTAAAATCTTTACTCAACAGTAATTGCAAAACAATGCTTTAACTTGTTAAATTATCAGAATTAACCAAGCCCACAGAGAGGAGTCACATTACT
Organism: Ploceus nigricollis; assembly: GCA_013399945.1. Taxonomy (NCBI): domain Eukaryota; kingdom Metazoa; phylum Chordata; class Aves; order Passeriformes; family Ploceidae; genus Ploceus; species Ploceus nigricollis. The sequence goes on from VXBC01024469.1 coordinate 3,224,583, forward strand.
TTTCTGAGTTTACTCATGCCAAGGAAAGTTCTGATGCTTGTAGCAATACAGATGTAGAAGAGCAAAAAAGTATTTGCTGAATCTTTATAATGCCTGTCTTATAAATGACAACAGTGCATCCACACAGGGTGCTGCCTGCATGCTGACAGCTCTTTATAACTCAAAGCCATTGAAGGCAATGGTGCAGTTATTCAAACATTACAATTTCTGTAGAAAGAGGAGAAGCTTTGCAGTATACACAACATCCTATTTCTTTCTCAAGCATTGCATATATATCTGGGATTTAAAAAATCAAGAATGGAGGCTATTCTTGTCTTGACAACGCAGGTGCTTTACAATGCATTCTCTGACGATGTACAAGGTCTGTAAAAAGGATTGTAGTAGCCCTTGCCCGCTGGCTATGAACCAGTCAGACTCAGATCACCTGCAGACATGTTTGCAAATATTCACTTTTTTCCCAGTGGTGAGAAATAAAGCGTATGTAAGTATAATGGGAAAGTACTTTATTACTGTTCTCATACTTAGATTCACACACACAGATAAAATTTGGCAAAAAAAAAAAAAAAGAGAAAACAAAAGCAAAACCAAAGACAAGTAGGTCTGGCCTGTGTTTCAAGCTAAGAATTTGTTCAGAATGAAGATGATAGCTGAAGTGTAGAACAACATTAGAGTAGGATAGAGTGGGAGTCAAGTAGAGGGAGAGAACATTTGCCTTCAGGAGTAGCTGCTGCAGGTACAGTTCCACTATGGGACTACTGTGAGAAGGATCTGTGCTCTGTGAATAAAAACCTCCAGCAGCTTTAACTGGCTGTTACAGGAGATAGTTCTTACAGGTAGTCAGAGGCACTATACAAAGAGGGAAGGACTGTTTCCACAATGAAAACGCTGCGATTCAAGGATGAAACAACAAATTTTCCTCCACTTCAAAAAAAACCCATGTACTAGAAATCTGCTGAGGTAGTGGAAGGACTTCTCACACTGCCCTAAGAAGGAGAAACACAGTCAGGAAGATCTTTGCTATCTTAGCCTTGGAGTTCTCATTACATATCATAAAAAGAGATGTAAAAGGCCATGACTCTCACTCTCAATCACCATCTGCAGAGTAATTGCAACTCCCAGATTTGATTCCAGGTGGGTGGACTGGAGTTCTTTCAATTCATCAATTACTGGGGAACTTTACAGAGAAGGAGTTCCTTCTCCATCTGAATGTGGATGGTAGGATCAGAATAAATGCAAATTTATTACTGTGTTTTATATTAATACTTGTAATTAATGAGCAGAATAAGCATGCACAAATGCCTCCGTAGATGTACATATAATGCATAAGTGAATTAAAGAACATAATTTATCTTCAGTTTGCCTTTTTCCTCTCATCTGGAATACCTGACTATCTGTAATAGTGATAAATGAAAATGCTCTGAATACTACGTGGTATAACAACCAGTAGTGATCTATCTTAATTCTCTTCTGCCAGCTAAAAACCTAATTTTAAATGACAAGTTCTCCCTTGACTCTTTGAAGTAACAGCAATTACTTCCATTTGGGCCAAGACTAAATTTAGCCCCTGAAATTCAATAAACTTTACTGGCACATGAAACAAACTCCCAGAATCCTATGAATCTAGAGCCATCAATTTCTCAAGTTAGACTTAAATCAAAGTGTTTGACTGCAATTCACTCCACAGGACTAATCCCATTTACCTCATTTATATGAAGATCTTCCTTTGTTTTGAGCAAAGTCAAACCTAATAGGTCCGATGGTGGACATGGTGTTGCAATTCTGTACCTGGACTGCAACAGGATTAAATATCCCGAGGCACAGGAGGAAGGATATCGACCAGTGACAGGGTAGCCAGAGGCAGGGGACAGAGCATTTTCATGTCAGATAGCCAATGAATGCCACAAAGTCATGTCCATCTTCTGGATCTTTTCAGAGACCATAGGAATGATAGTCTTAGTGATTTTCAACGCTAAAAACAGCTCCGATGTATTTCCATCCATCCTTTCAGCCACAGTTTAGGGAGCAGATTCTCAGTCAGTGTAGGTTGAAAATGTTTACTAGTACTGAAGCTGGACCCACCATGGGAAGCTGAGAACTGTCTCTAGTGTTCACTTTAGCTTTCTCTTTTCACTTTATAACAGGGCTCACCTTTTTATTCCTCGGCCTCTGATCAAACACTAGCTAATTACCAAAGAAGCATGGAATCTGGATGATTTGCAGATAGCATCTTATGAGAGAGCAAAAAGCTGCATTTTGGAAAGATAAGACAATAAAGACATTTCAACAGGAAGTCAAACAGCAGGATTCCAACAGGGAGTGCTAAAAGACCCCCAGATCATCACACTGGAATGTTCATGAGAAGTGATAACTTCAGCTTGGAGGATATGATCAGCTCTGTTTCATTGAACAGAGGAGACACCTGATCTCAGTTGCTAGTCTTATCAAAAAGAACAAATGCATCTCTAGATCAGTTTAGGAGTGTGAGATATGAAGCATTTCACACAGGCATTTAAAGCTGTGCAGGCTTTGTGTTGCAGCTGTGCTGCTTTGTGCAGCCTGTTGAAACATTTCCACTGACTTCTTCAGTCACAGGAGCTCCAGCAGTACCCTCTGTTCTGAACTGCAAGGGCCAGCTTCAGTGTGGCCTTGTATCCTTTTATTCCCAGTCAAGTGTTTGCACAGCAGACTGATGTCTTCACTTGTAGCTTTGCCCCCTTATAATACATCTCAGCCTTGTCTGGCTGGCCTGTGCAGTGGCTGGCTTTCCTAGAGGCCAGGCCTGCAGTGCAAGTCAGCTCCCAAGTCAGGAATGCAGCTCATCTCGAGTCAGTTCAGAGGACTACAGTGACACCACACACTGCATTTCTTTAGGGAAGGACATGGTACCTGGGAAGGAGGAAGCCAGTGAGACTTTCCCATGTGAACTATCTTAGAGACCCCATGTGAACCTGCATGTCCCGGCAATCAGTGAGACTGGTTTACAATATGTCAGTGCTACTCCAAGGGCACCACTAGTGCTACATAATTCAGATTTCAGGCTGCTTTCAGAGGCTTGAACCCTTTTCTGACTGCATTTGAGGATGTTTTGATTGGGCATGATGCACCCAGGCAAGCCACCAAATGCATGACTCAGTGTAAACAATGCTGTAGAGTTTTCTTGATCAGAGGTCTTCCCTTGGTAGGTCTGAGCTTTAACATTCACTGCCCTCCTCAGCTGTGGAGCAAATCAGTGCATCTCCTGAGGGGCAATTCCTCTGGAAAGGACAGGTATAATTTAGAGCAGTTGGTTTCATAAGCGATTACTATGCTTGAAAACAAACCACAGTAAGACACAATTTATGTATGCTGTAATAAAGATAAGAATTTCTCAAACACACATAATTTTTAACATTATATGCAGGCTAATTACTCTTATAGAAACATAAGATTGCTTCTCAGGCTCCAGAGAGCAGTTTAATCAAATGTGCTAAAATATAAAGAAAATATTTGTTGCAAAAAAGGCAAAAGTTATTATCAAGGCATTAGTGCCACTGTTTATCATCAAGGCTGATTAAGAGGTGTTTTGTGGCATACTTCTTCACTGGCAAGAGTGTCTCTGTGTTTCAATTCAGAGGAGACATGAAAGTGCTATTCCTGAACATAATCAGGAATTGATTCTCCCTGACACCACCAAGCAATTACAGTACCATTAGGTTCCATTAAGGTGGAGACACTGCCAAATATAGACTCAGCAATTAAAATACTAAGTGAAAGTTTGTGATCCCCATACTTTCCTATCTTTCCCTTGTCTAAAGAAAACTTGTCAAACCAAATCAGAACTGAGAATTTTAACTGAAATCTGTAGGAATCAGAAGTTCACAAACTTTACCTACATTGAAGCAAATATAGAAGCCCTGAATGAAATTAAAAAGTCACACTGACCTGCATTGTTCTTCACTTGAAAAGATTTCTGGAAGTCATCTATTAATTTATTTTAACATGATCCACAGTTGCTGTTTTTAAATTACACAGCGAGTAAAAGACGTACCATTTCACTTCATTTTTACATGTTGAAACTGTTCAAAGAATGATTTTCCCTGAGGGAGAAAAAACCTCCAAGTAATCAGTGATCAGTGTAATATAATTCAGTCTGGGAAATACAATAACTAGCAGGAAAAGTGCCTGAAAGCAATTTAGGAAGCATCTAAAATCACAGGGGGCATTGTATGGTCAGATTCTGAAGTTAATGGATAGATTCTTAAACCCTAACAAATTATATCTGAAACTTCTGTCTGATGCTGTCTTTTGCTGGACAACCATGTTTCTGCTCCATATAGAGTGCATTCAGAAACATAGCACACCATGGCACAAATGGTGCCCTGTGACTCCTCCATCCTAGTACATACAGCTGGTGCTGTGTGCCTAATTCCACCCATGCCATGGTATTACAATGCATCAGCCAGCGGGTTCCCAGAGCACAGAAATACTCTCTAAGAAGCTGTTTTGAACAGTACAACAAAAAAACCCAACTTTATTATCTTCAGACCACAAATGCAAGCAGTACATGATGTATGATTACCTTCTCCCAGAGCTCCATCTGATTTTCATATTGAAAAGAAAGCACTTCCATGATTTGATTTCCCATGTGCAAGGGGAGTGGTTGTCAGTTCAACCTGCCCATGTCAGTGCCCTCCATACCCTGGGATGGGAAAAGACCTTGCCCTTGATCACCCTTGAGGGCTACCTGGGTCTCAAATGAGAAGGGGGCTTCATCAGAGAGGGTCTTTGCACCACCCCATCATGGGCAGTGTCAAGCGCTGCTTTTCTCAAAGCCACCCCACTGCTATGGGGTCCTTGGTTTTTTCCCAGAGGGGGTGAAGGTCCTGTGGGTTCTCCATACTTTAGAGTGACATTGCAGGTTGAAAAAACCCTAAGTTTTCTTTTGCGCTCTCTGTGCTTTCCCTGCTTCAAATTTTTAAAACTTATTTCTTGTAATTGTTTTGTTCTGTTTCGCTGCAGCAAATATATATTTCTTGACTGCAGCTCTGGGAGAGATTCAACCCAGCAGGTTAGTATTAGCTAATATCATTGGATACATCTCAAAGGAGCTAAAGTAGAGTTACTGCTACCAGGGGTAGAGCCTGCATCTTCCTGTTCACTTTAATTTGACTTCAAGAGAAGCCAAACTACTTCCTGCAGCCTGCACCAGACAACCGTATGTGCTTTGTTTATATGCACATTTCTACGTGTTCCAGCATCACCAGAGCCCAGGGGCAAGGGGAAGGGAAGACATCTGTTCTCCCTTGAGAAAACAATCTAGAACCTCTCCTCTCTAGAGCATCTGGAAAGGCTTGCTGTGTACCCAAGGGGTTCTGCTATTGTGAAACACCAGAACTTATCCAGATGCTTGCTGAAGAGTGCCCAAATGCCTGGACTTCCACAAGCCACAGTTTATAAGGATTGAGACACAATGCTGCTTTTTCCCATGCTGCCACTGTCAGGGGATGGCACAGGCAGCAGCAGGTTAATGGTGTCAGCAACTGGCACTGAGTGCACCTGGGTTAAAGCAGAAGATCCATTGGTGGTGTGACAACAGAGGATAGTAAGGATGGTTTGATTTTAATAGGCAAATGCAGGCTGGCTAATGGCCCCTTCCTAATGAAAGTGCTCTGCTTTTGAGCCAAATCACTAATCTCAATCCATTACTCTTACCAGTCTGTAGATGCTGGAAACAATAGAGTTCTTTCTACTTTGTATTAAGAATGACAACAGTACTGTGGAAATGACCTGGTAAATGGTCTGTTCAGCTGATAATTTCATTTCAAGCACTGAAAAAAAAGAAATGGCACCAGAAACTTCTCAGATACTGAAATATTTTCTGTGACACTCTAAAAAACGTATATGACTTGCATTAATGGAATTAAACTTAGACAAGATAAACATTCAAATTATCCTTGAATTACAGTTTGCTTCAAGAGCACGACACTTTCTGAATGCCAAGGATCTTTCAAGCTTAGATGCAGTACAGTTAAAAGAGCCTTTCCTACCTAAGCTGTGCTGCCTTTTTTCTTCACTGTACTTCAAGACTGAAAGATCTAAAATAGACGGAAGCAACCACAAACCCCACGCTGAGGACAGTCTTTTGTAACTCTCTCATTCCTCCCTCATCTCTCCTAATCCTGACAGGCATGCTACCTTGACTCCTTGTTGTGCAATTGCCATATTATATCATCAAGAATTTACCAAACATATTGCCCTGCCAAACAGTTAGGTAGGATTTGCATATATTGCACTGGAAATAGAAAGGGGCTAACTACAAATTTATAAATTTATTTGAATGATTCTTGCAGGTGTATCATGAGAAAAAAAATATAATAAAATAAAAAGCATTCAAGAATGAAATGTTATGGTTTAAAACTCACAGAAATAAGTTTAAATGCACTGAGTATAAAAATACTAATAATATTTTGATTATATCTAGTTTCAACCTAGGGATGCCAGACCTTAATTTCAAGCTTTGAATAAATGCAACATTTAAATATTCATGTTTAAATATTGAAAACATTTTTTTATCCATTCTTTACATGAATATAATCTGAGAATGTGGATTTAACCATTAATTTAATGGCTTTATTAAACTGACAACAGAATACCTTAACTGCAGAGAATCGTTATTTCCATAATCAGTAGTGAAGATCAATCTGCCCAGCAAGGAATTTATGCAAATTGGCCTTAATGAGAAATCTTCTCTGCTTTAGTAAAAATATGGAATCAGATACTTTATATTTTATAGTACTGACTGATTTCTTGTAGCTCTTCAGTAGTTGTAGTCAAAATTAAAATTCAAACATCTATTTAAGAGACACACTTTTCTGTTTGAAAAGTTGATTTCTTGTTTCTGAGTGTGATGCAAATAATTTTGGGAGAGGGAAATGAATAGACTGTTTATATTCAGTAACAGATTGTGTGCATCTGGCTGTCCACCAATGATAATTGACATTCAGAAGAAACGAAGCTCTCAGACTTCCATTCTAATCACATCCTCTCTTTGAATTCTGAGATGATTACATATTTCACTTGAAGGAAGAGTAGTAAATATGGGAATTTGGGATCAGGGACTAGGAAAAGTGTAATAAAAACTGTAGGAAATATATGTAGTTGTATGATACGATAAAGATTTTTCCTCTTCATCTGTTGTGTACTTAATGCATTTAAAAATTGAGTCACTCTTATGTAGTTTTACAAATACTCTGAAGTTTGATGTTTAGCTGATCTCACAGGCCTCTGAAATATTATTCTTAACATACATTCCTGCTGATGTATAGATCAAAGCATGAGGAGAGGATCATAGAACCATTAAGGTCAGAAAAGACTCTTAAGATCATGAAGTTCAACCATAAACCTAACACTGTCATAGATACTGAGTAAACCTCTGTCCTAGAGACCAGCAGATGGTGGGCAGTGAATCTGCAAGAAAATGGGCAGAACTCTATGTCCCATTGTCACCTGGAATACAAAGCACAAAACTTTCCAGATGGTATTAAGAGTGATAATACAAAAAGCAACACTTTAATGAAAGCTTTCAGTTGCACAATATAGCTCTGTGCACATATGATACAGGATTTCTACAATTTTTAGAAGGTTAATTAGTTAGTATATCTAGCAGGTACCTCCAATAGGAGATCAGTTGCCCCAGAAACCCACCCTTGGGCCAGCCCCTTGGAGCTGGTCCAGGGATTTCCTTGACCTATTTCTTGTTATGTCTCTTAAGTTCTGGTGGAAAACAAAATGTCATTGTCAAAACTCCATTCTTGAAAATCAGACCAAACAGAATTTCAAGCATGTTTTATGAAGGGTTAGCTTATTGCTCTAAAATGTGAGAGAAAGGGCAGGAAAAGTACTAGAAGCTATATAAGTATTCACTAACTGTCTACAAAACTATGAGTATATGAAATACATATATAAAAGAAAAAATCTTTACACATCACCATGACTGACAATAATTGGAAGAAGTAGGACCTGCATAAATTGTAAGGCCATAGTATGAGTTCGGTAAAACAAAAAGTCATGTTAGGCCCTTTCCCATTTTAATATTTTTGTTGACTCTTAGAGCCTTTGGAATATACTCCTTATATTACATATGTCTTAGACGATTTTTTAATTGCCCATGGCTCCTAAAAATTAGTCTTTTATAAGCATAAGACTTGTCTGCACGTCCTAGCACAGGAGCCATTTTTGAAACTGCATTGCTAAGAGGGAAGGTCCTTACTTGAAAATGGTGTTACAGAAGGGGTCAAAGATACAGCTAATCCTATGGCTGTGATCACAAACCAGAAGGAATATTGTTGTTTCAATGTGATACATAATTGAAAATGGCTTAAAATACATTTCCTGTTATTGCCTAGCAGCAGGTGAATGCAGCAGCCAATATTTTAAAATGTATCCCCCAAGCCTCCCCATGCCTACAAGGTAGGTGTGAGATTTTTCTCTGCTGCAGGATAGGTGGTTGATGCAATTTGTCATGCAAGCTCTCTTTATAGTCAAGGCAGACATGGGCATGTTGAGAGCCAACTCCTCCCACCTGGATAATTATCTTAGATTAGACACCGCACTTATAGATTGTTAAAGTTAGGGGAAATTATCCTACCTCTTAAAAATGGCCTGATTTTTGAAACTCCTCTCAGGAGTGGAGATTGTCATTTACTTCAGCGTCTCAACATGGATATAGGTTTCCAGCTTTTGACTCCAATATTTAGAAATGTTGGCAAAGCCAAAATTGAGTAAAACACTTCATGTGACGGGCATGAAACTTCAAAGTTTTTAAATCAAGAGCATGATGGGGTTCCTTTGGGTTGATGATGTGAATTGACAGCACTACTGGAAAAGATTAGGCAGGGGGCTGCCTGTATCGACAAGCCACACTGGTGGTCCTTTGCTGAGGCCTCTTGCGGGCAGTTTGAAGACTTTTCAAAACCATGATAAGTCATTTACTCCAGTTTTAGCTAGGGTGGTCGGCGTAGGTTGTTGCATATTTACCACAAAAGCAGCTTCTTCAAAACAACACCATGCTGGCTAGACACAAGGAGTCGTGACTTGGGCATGCTCCACCATGTGGGATAAAGTTACACGGTGGGAAGCACACAGGTGTCTGAAAATCTTATCGGTCCTTACAAAACCAAGCAAAATACCAGCCACCAAGGAGTCACATCATTCACTGTGTTTGCTCTGGGCTCTTATTACTCTCACCTGAGGACTCCAAAAAGCCAAAAGTGAGTACAAACAACCAGCAGCCACCAAGAGACTGGGATGACCTTTTATAACTCATGGTTCTCTCAGCTACTACTGACTATTTTGCCTGTTTTTTCACTACCTTCATTGGTAGGCCAAAAAACAAAAAAAGAAGAAAAAGAAAAAGTGATAATGTTCTCATATGAATCATCCTTCCCACTGAACTGTCTCCTTGAGTGGCAGTTGAGTTTGTTAGTCATCCATCGTTTCAAAATTGTGGGTGGCAATTATCCAGCATTTCCTCTAGGTGTCAAGTCACACGGATAATCCCCTGGGGTGTGTCATTACACCCACTAGAACTGCTGAGGTTTTGACGTCCCTATCCTTCCAAAGCAGAGGGTATGTGTTTTCCTTCCAGGCTGCAATTGCAAAGTTTTGCTGTGTTTCTGGAGGTTTTACTCACAGGGGCCTGCTACTTTCACAATCTGTTACAGCCTCTGTCTAGCAGGTCCAAGCTGGTAACTTGATCAGTGGTTTTCTTTTTCAAAGATGAAGGAAAAACACGCCTCTTGAATGGAAATTGAGCTGCTCAGCCATACATACATAAACAGAAGTCAAATAACAGAAAACTAAGGTGAGAAATGAGATTCACATTCATCATTTTAGTTCATGAAAGTGGCTACTTTGATTTTAGCCTCAACAATCTCTCAAGCACAGCTAGCTCAGCCTCTTTGTCTCTGCAGAGAGGGAAAAGTGAGAATGGAGGGGTCTCAGGTGGGAGCAGGGTGGATTTAGTAAGGGCTCTTTAGAGGGAAATGCAGCCCAGGTGGATAGCCAGTGATAAAGCAAGAGGGCAGCAGCTCTTTTTGGGGAACAGTGGTGTCTCCATAGGGGTCAAGGTCAGGCCCCCTTGTTGGGGTCCTGCACAACTCTAAGGGGTTTATTTTGGTCTGTATAATTGTACATGGGACGTGGTGAGCCTAGCCTCACATTCAAGGACAAAAATCAGGCACAATAGATGCTGCTGACTAAGATGGTGTAATTTAATGTGATTTCATCTCCTTGCTGTTGGAGATGCCAGTGCTCTTGAGTTTAGAGATGCTTTGCACCTACCCCCTCCTAGACTGGGCCCTCCAAACTGCAAGGGGCTGTCACCAAGCTCTAACCCAGCCTTCCTGAATTATTTCACCTGTCTGACCAAATCTCATTGGGATAGTTAGTTAGTCCATGCTGTTTAAAATCATCATACTTTCCAGCTCCCTAAATACATCTCAAAACATGAGCCTTAGTACGTGTATATAATTGCCACAAAGAACAAAAACTAAATATCTAAGCAACATGTTCAGATTGCTATAAGCCCTTCAGGTCTCACAGGAGTCTTCCTCCCACTGCAGTTGGTTGGGCTGGAATCACTTTTTCATTATATTAATGGAAATCTGCAGCAAACTCATCAGTTCTAATTCCTCTGACTGGCATATCAGAGCAGCAGGTACATATCTGTGGGGTTAGTTCTGGCATTTTCTGTCTAGAGAAATAAAGAATTTCAATAGCTAGTTATTTCTTGATAGTACTGTGCACACTAAATTCTGTAATGAGAATATACAATTGTTGGCCATTGTTTTTGTTGTTCTACATGAGGATAACTTTTATTCCAGTTCAGTCAATCTGGGTTTTAGGAGATGCATTCAAATAGACACGAAGTGAAAGACTGCCATGCAGTATTACGTCAGGCTGACTACTTGAGAAGCTGTACCAAATCACTGGTACATGCTGCATGAGAGGCTGGATGAATGTCAGCTGAAGGCAGCCAGATGTATCTGCTAGACAAAGCTTAATATGGGTTAGATGCAAAAAATTCTGTGGTAACAATGACAAGTAACTATATGAGTTATTTTATATATTTTTTTATATATANTCCTTATTTCCTCTAATTTGTAAAGAAATTCTTGCAAAAACTCAGTCTAGTACTTATTGCTACAGTAAAGTTCCCATTCAATGAGAGGCTACAAGACTTGAGGTCCTTTTCAGAATAAATCCATTAAATAATGAAAGCAGGAGCAAAAAATGCCAAGTGTTTTGATGAGTCATCCTCTGCCTGATTTTGAATAAAATTTTGGTCATGTGAACTGAAAATTATAATTCCATAACTGCTATTGTTTAAAGACATTGTTTTTATTGTAAAAATAGAAGGAAGAATCAAAAGAAAAAGTGGAACACAAAGCCCAACAAACTCAAAAGAGGACTGATGTAATGAAGAATAGAGAATCGAAAAAACAAGACAGAGGTAACAGAAGACAAAACCATAATCTATCACAAGAAAGAGTGCATTGACATTCATATTGATTTCCTGTGGCTAAGATAGAATCTCAGCTCAGCAATCACTGCGTTACCAACTCTCATAACACTGTTAAGCGTGCTCTGATTCCCAGAGGTGGGTGGTTTCACCCACCGTGCTTAGTTAACTTGTGGCACCCCCAGCCACAGGAGGGCTAAATGTTGGCTGGCACTGAAGTGGCAACCAGAAAAGTTAGCTGAAGAGAAATCTGGAGACTTCTCTTAAATACAAAACAGGAAGTTACTGAATTGTTAGAAATTGGTATTCTGGAAAAGCAGAAATATTTCTGTATACAGTAGAAGTACTGCAAAATTGTTATGCTGCTGTACTGTTCTCTGCACATAGTTTTTGGCCAGTGTTCAACTCTGAGTTAACTAAACCTTCACTCTATTATCACAGGTGCGCTTTATATTCATATTTCATAGAATCATGGTATCAGAGAATAATAAAATACGCTGAGTTGGAAGGGACCCACAAGGATCATGGAGTCCAGCTCCTGGCCCTGCACAGGTCTGAGGTCACACCAAGTGCCTGAAAGCATTGTCCAGCTGCTTCTTGAACTCTGTCACTTGGTTCTGTGACTACTTCCCTGGAGAGTCTGTTCCAGATGAACCCTGTCCCTTTGGTGAAGAACCTTTTCCTGATATCCAACCTAACCCTACCCTAACTCAGCCTCATGCCATTTCCTCAAATCACGTCACTGGTCACCACAGAGAAGAGATCAGCGTCTGCCCCTCTGCTTCCCCTTGTAAGGAAGCTGTAACTGCCATGAGGTTCCCCCTCAGTCTCTTCCAGGCTGAACAAATTAATTGACCTCAGCTGCTCCTCCTAAGTCTTCCCCTCCATGTTTGGCAAAGTTTGGACAACATGCTATGTACCTAGAGGAAATGAAGTTTGAGATTTGTTGGATTTTCTTGCTGTTCCAGATCATTGCAAATGTCATCAATGTCATCCTAAGAAGTTTAAGTCAAAGCAGTGCTGGCTGCAGAAGATTTCTCAGACCTATATCTAGTAGGGTTTTGTGTATCTCCAAGGAAGGAGATCTTCACCTAACCTTATTACAGGGAAAAAGGAGGTGGTTTAGGTGTAAATGGAATTGCAGTTTGTTCCCTTTACTTCTTGGCCTATCACTGGGCACCACAGCTCCATCTTCCTTGCACCCTCTTATCAGACAGTTATAATCACAGATAAGCTCCCTCTGAGCCATCTCTTCTGCAGGCTGAGCAATCCCAGCTCTGTGAGCCTCTCCTCACAGGAGAGATGCACCAGTCCCTTAGTCATCTCTGTGGCCCTTCAGTGGGATCACTCCTCCTTGCTCTAAGTGGCCCGGTCAATGGTCATCTAGAAGGGGATCTGCCAAAAAAACCAACAACACAAAAAGCCAAACAAAAAATCTCCAATGTTTGCCCAAACAGTGGGTCTTGAGGAACACTTGCAGGCTGCCAGAGAGAGGCCAAATAAATGTTTTATTGTGTAATCTACACACCACTCTGATTGCAGAGGATTTTGACTCTCATAATCATTTTAATTCTAGAATTCGATTTTGTTGCTAGGGAAGAGTTGGATCATGGTGGGAAATCTGTCTGAACAATCTCTCACAATGTGGAATTATCTGTATTTTAGTAGCTGTTATCTTAGGCAAAGAACATGTTTCACTGTTAGACCAGAAAAAGGAGATCCATGAAACCTCATGTTGTTTACACTTGATTAACAAATAAGATACTAATGGTTGACTGTGAACCTCAGGGATAAACTTTATGGTAAAACTAAGGAAATCAAATGCAATTAATATGTTGAAAAAAACTCAGGTCTTTTAATCTGAAACTATATTTAAGATATTTTTGGATTTCTCTATGTGTCCACAGTAGTTCTTTGTTTTTCCTCCGCATATGGCCCAATCCCTCTTTGATTTTTTTAATCATAACACATTAAAATCTGTGCCAATGAATGCCACTGGAGAATGAGAATAGCTGTAAAACTTCTGTTTTGTAAAGACAAAAAAAAAGATAAAATTTTTTGCCACCTGTTCCACTTTTTTCTTTCCCCCCCTTTTACTTTTTTCTTTCCATTCTCTTTTACCTCCTTTTTTTTAAGAGGAAAAATTGCCCTTTGACTGCAAATGATAAAGAAGCAAAGCAAATTTTCCAGTCTGTATGTATCATGCACACTCTGAGAGTTATGAGTATTGGATGTGTATTTCTCATATGAAGTCTTAAGGGATTTTGCTAGTGAGAAATGATGAACTACTTCATTAAGAGATAAAAGAGTCCTCCCTGAGACAGAATTAGCTTCTAAAAATTCTGTTCATTTACCTAGTTTTCATTTTGCTTAAGGACAGCAGAGGTAGCATTGCATCGACAAAAGCTGAATACATTTTTCAGTCACGCAATGTCTGCCTTTAAATCGGGGGACCTTTGACCTTGGGTATTTCTGCCAAGATTGATTTTTCATATTGGTCCAGCTAAAATAAATTATGGCCAGAAAAATATTAAGCATGCTCATTTTGACTTTTTTTCTCTACAGCATTTGTCTAGCATTGCATCATTAAACCATAAGTTGTTTCTTCGCTTTTTACAGTGCTTTTCTTTCTTTCTTTCTTTCTTTCTTTCTTTCTTTCTTTCTTTCTTTCTTTCTTTCTTTCTTTCTTTCTTTCTTTCTTTCTTTCCTTTTCTTCTATTTCTTGTTTTTTTTCCCTGAAGATTTTAGGCAAAAGGGAATTTGGAATCATGTAGATTTGGACAGTTTAGAAATTAAATGCAACAGTCAGAAGTGGGCTTTAGAAGTTGTTTTAAGGTATCCAAATTAATTATTTTTAACATACCTACATTTGAAAAAATGTAATACTGCACTATTGAGATTCAAAATAAAATACTGAATGTCAAAAAATTACGGATGTTAAAAATCTACTGACTTCCTGTTGAAGATACTCTTTGAAAATAAGTTGTCAGTCTTAAAAATATTTGAAATAATCAAAATATCTTTAGAGTTGGAAAAATTATTATTATGAAGACATTTAACCAAGAAGTGGGCACAGGAATCCTGAAGAGTGAATTCTCACATTGGAGTGAAGCTATTTGTGGGTGCAGCAGGTCACACACATACTAAGATACAAGAAAAAAAACCAAACCTAATCAAGGCAGTAACTGGTTTTTAGTTCTCTATTGCTAAGGAATCATTATGTTTGTAATTTCATTCACGTTCATGGATATTGTTTACAGTGACTGTGGCAAGCTTAAGTCTTAATAACCTGTTCATGATACATATTATTCAAGTCACTTCAGCATTTAGAAATGGCAGGTTAAGGCCTTCTGTGCATAATCGCTAAAGAAATAATCAATCCCATTTCCTTGAAACTAAGACAAAAACATGGACATAAGGCAACATGCAGCTACAGCTACCGCAAAAGCAGTGGACAGTCCTAATTGCCATGGAAGGCATCAATATTTGCACAGGAAATCCTGATGTTGTGTGTTCCTCATGAATATGAAAAGTTCCTAATCCAGGACAATCTCCATGGGAAAGAAGAAAGCAACTCTGCATGTATTCAGAAGGAGCTCTTCCCAAACACAAACAGCAACAGAGAAGAAAACACAAAGATGAGTGAAAATGCACTAAAGAGCATAAAAGATCCCCATGGGAGAAAACTGGACATATTTGCCCAGTTACATTGGCCATAAAACTCTAAACACAGTCCTGTGTTGGCAGAGTAGTTTGGAAAACAGAGGAGAGAATAAAGATGTCAATAATGAATGGGAAAGTGCAATATGAACATATAACTGCAGAGAACTTGGCTCATGTTTTTGGGTTTTTTTTAACATTTTCATGTTTTGTCAAACCCATTCACAAAGATGTGACTGGACATTTTGTGAGCAAACATTCCTTTGACAGAAGAGTTAACAAGTTGATTTTCAATCACAATGATAGAATGGGCTTCAAGGGACACAAATATTTATTTTGTAGCAGGTACAAAATATATGGGGAAGTAAACTATAGTCTTTATTGTCTTTGTGTTACAGCTATGATGCTCATTACGTCACTAAAACTAGCTAATGAATAGCTGTAAGCATTACAGTCAATGCAGGAAAGTGAAAGACCTGCTTCAGAATGCTCTTCAGAAGCCTACCTGGACAAATAAAAAAGAGACAAATCATGTAACTATTATTGTAATTTCATACCAGAACTTAGAGGAATAAAAACAAAAAAATATAGAAATTATTTGGGCCAATGCCATTAAGAACTCTGTCTGACTTCTTTGCTTTTGCCATCAGGATGCTGTCTGCTGTCCCCAGCTGAGCAGTACATCCCCCCAGAGGCATCTCTTAAGGATAACACCTGGCTTTCCCCAACAGGGACATGGAGAAAATGCCTACCTGCAGCTCTGCCAGGTGTGAAAGGATGGCAGGGCTTGCCTGCTTTCATGGCATCACCTGTCACAGATGAGACCAGATGGATCTCAGGAAGCTGTTATCAACATTGCAGCAAGGCTGGTCCTGCTCTCACTGCATGGAAACAGAGGAGGCCTAGAAGATCCTGCAAAATGCAGTAGCTTCACACCTTTTGGTTGATGTCTGAATAATCTTTTGAGTATGCTTTCCTACCAGTGCCAGACAACTGCTACCTCATGTCCCTACAGGTATTGGCATGTGCTACCTCAGCACAGACCTCAGAGGATAGTCTTTTCATAAACTGGTGAGCTATTACTTCTTTGGTTTAGTCCCTGTGCAATGCTGAACTCGTTTTAGCCCATGGGTACATATTTCTGGTATTATCAAGCAATGTTCAACTTTGAAGAAATACAAACATGGGAAATCAAAGCCCTGCAAGGTCTATTTATGTAAGAGGTTTCCAATTTGACTTAGGTGACTGAATTAAGGGCAGAACCTTTTTACCAGCTCTAGTTAGTTGGGGTATGAGAGTATGAAAGAAGCAAACTTGCTTCCTTAGAGTATTTTGTGAGTTTTGCATCTGTGTAATCTTGGTTACAAGAAGAAACTTTTATGCAGTTAAATAAGAATTAGAAATTGCCTGCACTATGCATTTGTAAAAGTGGACACTTCAGACACATATTGGGGGTGGTTCCTTATAGATGTGCCTGTGCTAATGACAAGCTCAAGGCTTGGACCCAGTTCACCAAGCTGAAGGAATGTGTTTGTGAGCGTGGAGATGAACAGCTAGAAAGTATTTTGTTTCTTGTGCTTTCCTAGGAGAGATCAGTTTTGACACAACAAAAAGAGCAAGCTGTGCTTGTCTGCACGCCAGAGAGCCCATGGTCTTTCAAAAGTGGCTGGTGACTGAGAAATGAGCCTAAAAAAAGTTTAATTGCATCCTGTGTAATGCGACAGCCAGTAACACTGAGAATGACATCAAAATAATTGTGCATAACCCTAAATGCCATGAGTTATCCTTTATATCAACTAGAAATTGAGAAGCATTTTGTTTGATGGTCTTTGCATGGTGAGCAGTGAGAATATTCCTTGAAAGATACAAGTAAGTCTAGCCTGGTACCCAATGCTGTCAGGGAGTGGATTATTTAAAAACTAGGGCTTAAAAGAAAATAAACTCTTCCTTTCATTTAGCAGCCAAGGCTATCACATTGGGAAGCTCAGCGTGGGAGCTCTGCCCAGCAGGCTGTCCAAATCCCTGGTTACTTGAACTTCTACCAAAGTATCTGCCTTCAGTAGGCACCTAAATCCCTCACTTGCACAGTGGCAGGGGATCTGCAAATGACCCTATGGCACTTGTCCCACCGGGAGGTGAGGCTGCACCCCGAGGGCAGGGGCTGGTGCTGAGCACAGCTGTGTGGGGTGATCCAACCTTCACAGGCACTGGCATTGCTGCTTCTGCCAGCCAGGAGCCTTAGCACCCATTTGTCACTGAGGAAAGGCTGTTCTCTCTTCTGGCCTGGGGAGATGGGTATTTTCACACACCAGTTCATCCCACCTTGGATGAGATGAGTTACTCTTCCTTCTCCACTGATCATTCAGGCAGCCCAGACCATGGTAAAATACTAATTGCAGCTAACACTAAAGCTGTTTCATGCAAACATAGTAAAAATAACTTGTACAGATATTGGAAAAATTAAACATTATCATCTAACAATAGCAAAAGTAGATAGAAAGATAGGTTCAAGGGCTTCTTCTGAGCAGCCATCCTGTACTGCTGCTTTAACCTATTCATTTAAGAATTGCTTTGAGTAGAATACAAATCCCAGAACAGTGTCTCCCAAAAGAGCCAATATTCTTTAGAAAGTTTGTAAAAACCATGTCCATGTGAAACAGACTGGAAGTCAGGAAGAAGCTCTGATGAACTTATTTGTAAGCCCGTACCGGCATCATCGCATTTCCTGCTCAAGGAGCAGACAAAAACTTTCCCAAACTATCCTCATGAGTTGTGAATTATGGATGTATCTCTGTGAGCCCTTGAGTTTCTGTCTGAAAGTTAAATAAAGCAGAAGAGTATACTTTTTCTCTTTTCTTTAGGATTTGGATCCTCTGCACAGATCCTTCTATTATTTTTACATGGCTTTTGTTTCCCTACACAGCCATGCAGACACATAGCCTTAAGGCTTTTCTGTATTTCCCCTGTGCTTTTAATACTTTAAAGAATGTGTGTATGATCTGTCTAGATATTGATACTTCTTATTTTCTGAATAATCAAAGGTGCTTATGCTTCATAAATATTTGTACTGTTTTTTACATGCAAATATGTATTTTCATCAGGAAAATTCTGTGTCTATTTTAGGCACCTGATATTCCTGCATTGCCTTTCACCAAAGGTCAGTCACTGGATCCAACTGCTTCAAATCCCATTAGACAGCTTTTCAGACATACTTCTGAAATAGTATCTAGACTTTCAGACATCCACAATATGAAGCATCTCCTGGTAAAAACAACAATTCCTTTTTAGTGCAGGAATTATTTTCTAAAAATATTTCTAAAATTTCTAAAATTCCTCTGCAACCACCCTCATTTGTTTCAGCACACTTATAAGGGTTTTGAGAGCATCTTTTAACAACACCATGTTCTGGAATGGTGGCAATTTCCCTAGAAAATTGTCCACAGATTCCTCAGTTTTAGTTATCTTAGGGGTTAAGAACATCTACCATGCTGACATCCATTCCCATTAGTCTGGATGCTGTTTTCAAAGGCATGAGGCTCCACTATTCTTAGAGCATCTCTGCCCTCTGTGGCCCTACCCTCAGCAGCAGCTCTGCCCTCTGACTCTGCAAGGCTCCTGCTTTGCGTGCACACTTAGAGGCTGCATGCCTTGAGCTCTAGTTAATGTTTAATTAAACAGAAAGGCCCAAAGTATTAATAATAAACTAACTCCATGGCAAGCAGAGGAAGAAACATCTGCCAGAAACTTTATCCCTTTGTGTCTTCTAGCAATTCTTATTGTCCCTGCAGTTTTACCACGCTACCTAGCATCCCAAACAAGGAGCACACTTCCCCCACTCTCCTCCCATGTCTCCCAAACAGTCCCATTACTTGATTTTACCTAAGTTCCACAGAAGCATGCCTGGGGCTGTTCCTGCCTCAAGCCACTGCTCTTACAGGAGGGCACTCCATCCAGGCTCTTACAGGAGCTGCTGTTCTGCACAGTCACAGGTAACCACCACGGCACATCTCCATCACTTTTTACACAGGGTGACTTGTCCCCAGGCCCCAGTAATGTCCCCCCATGCACAGAGAAATGCTTCCACCTGACATACTCCTGCCTTCATCTTCATTTTCTCTATTCGGTACAAGGCAGCACTGCAGGCAGAAGTCTCTGACAGAGCCTGCATGTGTTTTACACAAGACATAATCACCCCAGTCATCAGTGACAGGCTGAGAACCAGACACCAGGTCTCCAGATACCCAGGTCCAAAGGGCTCAGACATCCTTGCAGTGATGGTAATTGTGAAGAAGAGGAGAACTTTTCTTTCTCAATAAGGCTAACCTGGAAACATCACAGCGGTTGGACAAATACCTGGTGGAAGGAACCAGAATATAAACACACAGAGTATGAGAGGAAGTAAAGGACAAGTAACTCGCACAGATTCACCCAACAGGCCATGGAAATGTCCATAATGAATTTTCAGCAGTATGCGTTCTCAGTCTTTTGGCCTTCTGAAATGCTTTTGAAAAGAAACCCAAACTTTTTTTGGCTTTCAAACTGTAAAGAATTAGATAGCCCAAAAGAATTAAAATCCCTGCTGCTGTGTAACTGTGACAACTCATTTGGGGTGAGGTGCATGCATTATGCACTAGGTGTGAGCCACTCCAACTGTCCACAGGGCTCTTCTGGAGCCAGCTGTGCCCAGTTCTCCTACAGCAGCTGCTGAGATCCAGGCCAGTTGCCAGGCTATCCTCCCTGCCTCCTGCTCCCCTACCCACTCACCCACTCTGCCTATGCCAGGCCTCTCCATCCCACTCCTGAGCTCTGATGCCTGGCTGAGCAGTTCCAATTTGATTTTCCATCCTTCTTCAGGGTTACTTTCCCTAGAAGAAAAGGAGGGAAGAAGAAATCTCAGCTCAAGCCCTGCCTTTGTCACTGCTTCCCTCCTGCCTCTGAAGCATGTGGCACCATCCGGTTACAGGACAGACCCTGAGCTCTACTGAGTAGATAGTCAGGTCTCCACACGTATCACACACACAAACACCCACACACCCTCTCCCTTTCCAGAGTATCTTATGGACAATGTTTTTGTCCTAAGGTAAGAGCACCAGTGTACGGCAGGATGAGCTGCCAGACTGCTCACACAATTAACGCGTTCCAGAGATGGGGGAGCTGAAATGCTCATGATTGACCTCGGTGCACACCAACATGCACAAGGCTATAAATTACTGCTGGACACTGGGCCAACTGGGCAGGCTGTTCTCAGGAAGTTGCAGGATACATCCAGCTTGAAGACAAGGAACACTTACTTTCGAATGGCTGAGTAGAAGTGCAAAGATCCAATCAAATATGGAGATAAAATCCTAAAGTAGGCTTTTACATAGGTGCTTTGCAATGGTGAATTCTGCAAGACTGAAGACTGTAAACCTGTATGCTTCTAGCCAAACCTGCTTACATTAAACCCTTTTGGCAGAGGCTGTAGACTAAATCTGAGGCTAAGTGGACCTAGCCTCACCTAGACTTCTCTAGGAAGTTTAGAAAGCAAGGAGATCTCACTGAAGCTTGTTGACCCAACAGGAGGGCTCATCACCTCTTTATATTATAATCTATTATCATATATGATAGAGTTTTGATCTAGATACCACACTGACAATATTTAGATACAGTATTTACAATAAATCTAAACACAATCGTCCACATGATCACTACTGTGCCCTACTTTTCAAGCCTGGCCAAGAGCCTTCTTTTGATGACTCTGCCACTCAGTGCTGCCTGCCTAGACTCCTGAAGGATACCTGAGGAGCTGCTGCATGTAAAATCCAGAATGCTGTCCTTTGAGAGGAATCTCCGGAGATCACCTGGTCCAACCTTCTGCTCAAAACCTTCTGCCCTTCTGCCAAATTTAAAGTTAGATCAGATTGTTCAGGGCAGTGTCCAGGCAAGGTACCTCCAAGTATGTGCCTGCTCAGATGTGTCTATGGGCACCTGTTCCAGTGTGTGACCACCCTCATAGTAATTTTTTATTTTTCCTACTGGAAAAATACTTTCCTAACTAGAACTACCCTTGCTGCAATTTGAATCTGCTGCTCCTTGTTCTGTCACATACACTTCTGGGAAGAGACTGGTCCCTCTTCCTGTCTTCTCCAGGAGGGCAGCTGAAGAGGGCAGTGAGCTCCCATCTCTGACAATTCTTACAAAGGCTGGGAGCTTCCCCACCTCTCCTTACCCATCATGTACTGCAGCCCTTCCCCTGTCCTAGTGTCCTCCACTTGACTCTCTCCTGTGTAGCAATGTCTTTCTCTTACTGGGTAGCCCTAAACTGCACCCAGTGTTCCAAGTGTAATCTCATTGGGCAGAGGAGAGAGGAAGATCCACTTTCCTGCACCTGCTGACCATGCTTTTGCCAAGACAGCCCAGAGTGTAGTTGGCTTCCCTGCTGCCAGGCACAAAGCTTCCCTGGGGGCAGCTTGCCCACTGAGTTGCTGGGAGCACTCTCCGTGCTCTCATCCAAATCACCAGTAAATATCCTAAACCATTGCAGCCCAGGTATCTCTCCCTGAAGGATGCCACTAGTCACTAATCTGTCTGCTGAACATCACCCTTTGAGACTGGCTGTCCTACCAGTTTTCTGCCTAATTATTCATCCACTTATCCAGGCCTTATTTCACCAGCTTGGCCTTGGTCATATTATGGAAAACTGTGTCCAAAATGTTCTAGAGGTCAAGATAAACAACATCCACTACTCATCCCTCATCCAGAGCCAATAAGGCATTAGTTTGGTCAGGGGTGATATGTCCTTGGTAAATCAATGTTTGATGTCCAAATTATCTTCTTGTCTGTCCTGTGCCTGGACTCACTTCTCAAGGGCCTGAGGTCAAGCTGACTGGCCTATAAATCCCTTTTTGGCCCTACTTGAAAATGGATGTAACATTTGCCCTCTGTTTATCGTAAGAATCCTTCCCTGATGATCATGACCTTTCAAAGACCGTAGAGAAATGTTCCAGAGTGACACTGATCAGCATTTTTTCGATGATCCCCTGTGTATCTAATTTGCTTTAGTGGTCCTTAATTACCTTCTACTGTGGGCAATGCTTCTCTCCCCTAGGCTCTGCTACTCATGTAGATTAACTGACAAGAAATGTATTTTCTTTTGCTACAGGTAATCAATATTATTTTAGTTGAAACTTCAGTTGTTTTTGAAAATCATGGGGTTTCTATTCAGTCCTTGATGGTTTTGCACTTTTTATATCTTTTGCCCAGCCACTGTATCAACAAAAAGTGTCACATAGCTATATATATCAAAATACTTTGCTTCCATCCAGTGACTTGATATCTGGAGAATTTGCATGAATTAATGGATAAATATGTCTGATTTGAGTGATAAACAAAAATGACCAAATTGCACCAGATGTGTGGAAAGTTTCAGCATCATGTCTTAAAATAACAATCTGACATCATCTCTGGGTCAGATATAAAACCTCCTGGAAACTTTGAACCTTCTATGTCTTCCCATGAGTGCCTGATTAGAGTGTGTTACTCAAATGTCAGGTCTTAAAAATACTCAGTGTTTTCTGAACAAGAAGAGCTGGACTGCCTATGGAAATTTAAGTTTTCAATGCAGCAGATGGTAACACCTGACCAGAATTAATCCAGTTTCATTTGTAATTTCATGTGCACTACAGAGAGCACAAGTTGGTCACTTTATTAGGAATTTATAAGAATGTACTTACATTTTGTTTATTAGCAGTTTGTTGCTGCCAAAGCTTGAATAGACAAGACTGAGACCTGATATTTTTTTACAAAAATGTTTCAGAGTAAGAGAAAGCCATGTTAATGTATTGGGCAGATAATGTTGTTGGAATACTGATGAAGAGATTAGTGCTTGTAAAGGGTTTTGAGGCCCAGAAACTGAGAGGAAGCTGAAACCTTATATGCACGCTGCCTGTACAAGATCATGCTGAATAATGGCTCCTGTGGACTTGCTAACAATATTTTCTGAATTACTTTTAGTAGCTTGCATGCTTATTTATATGTGCAGAAGGTACAATATATAAATTGGAATTTCTTCCAGAGGTTTCAAGATGCCCAAGCTCAAACTAGCAAAGACAAACTTCTTTCACCCAGAAGAGTGATGAATGATATCTTCTCTTGTCTCATTGACTTTGACATAGAGAAAGTAGTGCTTTATGTTTGAGCTTGCCCTTTTCATAGAACTTTGGTCAGAAGAGAAGGACCTTTTCTAACACTGTGTAAAAGAAAATTACTTTAGAGAAGAGGCATCATCTGACTGCCAACCAGGGATCTTGAGGGACAGATTTGTCTTTTGTACAGTATGAGATTGAAATGAACACCTAAACTTAGACTCCTGAACTAACATCTAATTGAAAGTGACCTGGATTTCAGACCTGCAGAATGTGAACACTTTGAAAATAAATTAATGGGAGCTGCAGAAAATGTGACCTTTCTGGTTTGTGGAAGTTTCAAAATTATTTAGAAACTAAATAATTGTTCATAACTCTTTATAACTTAATGAAGCAACTATGCACTCTGAGTAACACAATTTCGAGATTTTAGCTTGAATTGCAAATGCTCTTGCTAACCCATGTCCCAGAGACATTGCATTGTCTATAGAGACAGACTCCATGTCCCGTGCAAGAGAAAATGGATGTATCACCATGCAGTGAAACAGCTTTTGTTCATTGTAGCGTGAGCCTCCTTTCTAGTTTGTCAGAGTTTTTCTGGAAAGCACACCCACAACTTTGTTTCACAGCTGTTCTTGCCTCCTTAGAGCACAAACACCAAGTTTTGAAGAAAACCTGCATCTTGTGCATGAATAAACACAGAAGAAGAGGTAGAGAGAGACACACCTTGATAATCCTCTTCGACAGCAGGATTTGCAAGATTTTATCCTGAAGTTCTGCCTGATGTTTGGGAGACAGCCCCAGATGGCAATGTGGCCCATCAAACTGACAATAACCAGCACATGCCTTGTGAGGACTTGCCTGGAACCTAACACCAAGAGCTGTTCCTGCCTCAGCCTACTCTGCATGGCCCTGGGCAGGCCACTGCCATTAATGTTTGTGAAACTGGTGTATTAACACACACTTTTCACTACTTGGGGTTAACTTTTCCAGCCATTAATCTCTTTGACTTCCTAGGTTCTCAAGTCAAGGACATCTGTGCCTCTCAAAACAAGAAAAGAAAAAAACCCCACCAAACCAACAACCCCAAAATAAAATTTAATTAATTAATTAATAATTTTGATGCCTTAAAACTGTTGTTTAGGAAGAAAGCGACTTATCCCACCACATGTTACTTCAGTATGAACAAACAAAAAAATAAGAGCTTAAATCCAAGCCTTAACTTGTATTTTCCTCTGTCACTTGAGAGACTTCCAAATGCTGTGCATGCCAGGGGGGAATGGTTTGTCCAATAAGCCTTCTTCAGGCAGCATTCCTCTAGTGGACATTAATAATGGAAAAGATATAAACTCTGTCCTGTGCAGCTTTTTATTAAATACACATCTTAGAGCCAAAATGCCCAAACAACCTGAAAACATGTTGTGTTTTCTCAGAACTGTGTTTGAGCGTTCAGTCCCCTGCCTTGCCATTCACAAACAGAGCACATTGCAGTGCCTAGCATCCAACTGCTCCAAATGGCTTAAATACAATGGCTAGAAATAAAATATGGGGGAGCTCTGAAAAAGAGATACAGACAGAAGGGTGTCATTGAAGGAAGGTAGTAGCTTATCAGAGAAGCACAACATGAAAAGAAGGTTAAGCAAGTTATTAAGCAGAAAAGCATCTTATTAATCCCAATCCGTGTCCTTGAATGCTGTTTAGAGATCTGCTCCTTCTGATAAAGTCTTCAGTGTACCAGGACTGAAGCTTATGAGATGTCCAGATTCACTCAAAGATTAAATAGGATAAATGTTTCCATTTTTACATGGAAATAGTAACAGCAAACAAAATTGTTGTAACAACAGTATCTGGATATCTATTTCAACAGATGTCCACAAACCCAGAAATGGATCTGATTCTATGCCAATCTTGACGGTGTATCATCATTAGGGGGTTTCAGTCTGTTGGCACTATGTTAAAATTTCCTGAATTTCAGTGTAATTGGGAAGATGCATCCTAGTCACGCTGTTTTGTGGGCTGCTCCCTATTCATTAACCTAAGGGATCTGTTGGAGTCCTGGTAAGGTTTATCAGACCAGCAGTTGGACTCAGCTATCCTTGGGGGTCCCTTCCAACTCAGCATTTCTGTGATTCTGCAATTCTGTGATTTTTCTTTTTTTCTTAATGTAGCTCCCAGCCCATATTAAGAAAGAGAGAGAAGGCATTAGCACAGCTTTCATTATGTTCTTCATTGTTTTTCCTCCAACCCTCTCCTTGGCCACTTGTCCCCTTTCTGGTACACTGTCTGGTGATCAGCCTGTTGTTCAGACCAAAGTCAAAAGAAGACTCACTGTACAGAACTCTTGGCTTTCAAATCTTGCTCTTGAGCTCCTTTCTGAAGGGATGCCTGCAGGACAGCAGACAGTTTCATGGCTACATCAGTCCTGAAGTGGCTGTCCATCTTTTGATATGTGCAACTGCAAATATTGTTCTGAATGTCCTTTAAGTGTTTCAGTGAGAGCACTGAAGTAGCACACACCTAGTAACTGAAGTTTCAGGGTT
This sequence comes from Ploceus nigricollis, assembly GCA_013399945.1. Lineage (NCBI taxonomy): Eukaryota > Metazoa > Chordata > Aves > Passeriformes > Ploceidae > Ploceus > Ploceus nigricollis. The sequence goes on from VXBC01024469.1 coordinate 3,250,406, forward strand.
TGTTATTATTTTTCTCACTGCAGATACAAATATTTTTCAGTGAAACATAACTGAATACTGAGTGAACACTGAATTTGAATGAACCTCAGGCAACCTTGGAAGCACAAAAACTGGCACATATGTTAGGTATACCCCCCTAGTAGTTGTGAAGAAATGTTATTTATAATGCTTCTTTTCTGTCCACTAAACATGCAGCACGTGGCAGACATGAGCTGCTTGCAAACCCTTCCTCCAAACCACAGCTACTTTTTTCTGGAAGAAGCCCACAAAGAAGCCACCAAAGAAGCTGACCATACTAATCTCTGAAACACAAAACCACTTTAAATAGCCAGGTAGAGATCAACTGATCTCACTAGCTGGGAGAAGCCAAGTCTGTTTCAGTCTTTTATAACTTGAAAGGCATTTTCGTAATGGGTCTTCTAAAAACACACTACAATGAACAGATTTACAGACTGAGTGTGCATTTGCCACACAAATAAGTCACAAGATGATGAAGAAAATGTTAAAATGAAATGGTGAAGAAGTGAGAATTGTAACATGACTGTAGATTTCAGAAGAAATTTACAGATGACATAATGTCGTGGTTTTACCCTGGCTGGACACCAGGCACCCATAAAAGCCACTCGCTCGCTCCTCTGCTGCAGCTGGACAGAGGAGAGAAATTTTACTGAATGGTTCATGAGTTGAGATAGGACTGGAGAGAAATCCCTCATTAAATACCATCAAGGGCAAAACAGGCTCAACTTAGAGATATTAAGTAAATTTATTACGAAGCAAATTGATTAACAAAATCAGAGAGGGATAATGAGAACTAAAATAAGCCCCTAAAAAACTCATCCCACCCCTCCCTCCTTCCAGCTCTACCTCCTACCCCAGTGGCACAAGGAGACGGGGAATGGGGGTTATGGTCAGTTCATCACCTGTNCTGTCTGGAATTAAAATGGCACCATAACCTTTGGTTTGATTTCTTCTTAAATGTGTTACCACAGAGGCATCACCACCATTTTTAATTGGCCCAGGCTTGGCCAGCAGCATATCCTTCTTCAGAGCCACCAGGGATTGACTCCGCCAGATATTGTGGAAGCTTCTAGCAGCTTCTCACAGAAGGCACCTCTGTGGCCAAAACCCAGGCCATGCAACACCAATGCACATAAAAATGTATTTAAGGTACTTCACTAACTCTGTTCCTTCAATTCTCAGGAGCAACAGAACCAAGAGTGTCAGAAGGTAGCAAGCAATGCTGCCTCACTTTTTTCCCAGACTGTGTTTCTTCTCTAGACAATGTAAACAATTTTTCCAGCCAGTATCCCATCAAGACTTCCTGCTGTGTTAAATGTGTCTCACCCTGAGATTCACATTTTGGTACTACGTAGGGAAGTAATGCCACCGCTCCACTAAATAAAAAGTCATCAAAGGGGTTGACACATCTTCAACAAAATGTCAAAATTAACTGCTTCACAGCAGGGAAGGTCTTAGAAATACTGAAAGTTCCTACTATCATTTAAGTATAAGCAAGATAACAGGCACTTATGACATGGAACTCTTAATACCTTTTTATGAGGATTTTCACCTATAAGAAAGGAAAAGACACAAAAATTACAGCTGAGGGAGCAAATGTTCTTCAAAAATTATCTGCTTTTGCTTCTTAACATGTATAGCCTATAGTATTTCAGCTGTAATGTCTCTGATATTAAGAGTTACCACCTTCCTGCATATTGGGGCCCAGCAGGACCCACATGCCAGAGAACTGCACAGTAAAAGGTGATTGAGCTGTTACGAGCTATGGCCTCTGACCAAAGAAAGGAGCTCTTTCATGTTGTGAAAACTAGTTTTCTTTTTTTTTTTTTTTCTCAGAGAAAACATGTTCTTTCCTTACTCTATATTAGTTGAGAAGATAATCACTACAAAAAATTTTATGGACATATCACGCACTTCCCTTTTGTGAAGGGGATGTGTATATAGATTCAGTGAGCCAGCAACCACCCTTCCACAGTCTTCTGTAAAGTAAATTTAGTTTGAAAACTAAGTTTTTTTCCCTGAAAAAATCAGATTTTTTTTTCACCGATGACATCCAATGTAGCGATGTTTTGATTATGAAAGGAAATGGCACAGGAGTAGAAGAGAAAATAGGAGCACCTTGAACCACTGGGGGTTAGGGGTTTTTTCTGCTAGGACAAGCAGCAGATACATTACTGTCGTGTTGCTAACAGCTGGCACAATTCAAACCATTCTCTGTGTTCTGTATACTCAGTGAGTGCCAAACAAAAAGGCATCTATTCTGCAAACAGCACTGAGCAATGTCAGCACCAGGTAACACACTCTCCTACTAGGATAAAATGGGCTGTTTTCAGAAATACACAGTAAAAAGGACTCTCAAGACACCAGCAAAAATCAGAAGTATATTTGGATCCCTCTTTCCATTTTCAGAACTCTTTTTTATGGATTTACACTGCAGAAATCTGATGTTCTCTGGATAATGACTGTTTTTGCAGGACATGTGTACTTGTGTTCTGTCATGGGCTCTGACTGCTGCTGTGCTTTTACTGACAGAAGAGCTTCAATTGCTTTGAAAGCCAAGCCTCTGGCCTCCATCTGAACACACTCACTTCTTCACTTTTGTCCCAGCATTTCCACACCCCTAGCATAAAAAATACAAAAGGACAACAGCTCCAAATAGATTATTCTAGCCCTGTGTAGGGATCTATGTACAAAATAGAGATACACATAGATATTTACATGCATATATAACCAGAAATATTTTGCGTTCCCATTTTTTAATGCTTCAGGTTCACTTGCTGTATTTCTAGTAAGATAAATTTAACATAAAAGCCAAGAACAACTTAAAAAAATCTTCTTCCTTCATTTTCTTCTCACTGATGAAAATAGATATACAGAAAACAGATATAGGTACATATACCCAGATAACAGATCCATATATGGGGACATGGCCATTGCTGACATGCTCTCAGCATGGGCAGGAGCAGCAATATAAAGCTGTTGGGTTTTTTTTTTTTTTTTTCCCAAAAGATTAGTGGTGAAAAGCAGCCTGACATTTGCTGAGATCTCTATTGAAAAGGACAGTGGTGCCTGGACAAAGGAATCAATCTACCAACACTGATGCTTGCCAGGAGATTTGGGGATGTTTTGGGGGAGTCACCCTAATGATACCCCATCTGTCTGCTCAGAAATTACTAACAGGTCTGAGGAGAAAAATCCAAATTTTTTGGGTGCTGATCAGTTTTTTCTATCACCCAGAAAAACTAAAGTATGCTATAGGCATACTAATCAAGTAACCTTAAAGAGCAGGATGAAATAATTATATAGTCTTTTATGGTGGCATAAGATACTATTCCTGCAATCAGTCAGAGGGAATAACAGGAAGAAAAAGAGATAAGGAGGGACCAGTCACTACCTTTGGCAGTGGGCACAGCCCACCAGTTAAATGAGACAAGTTTCCCTTGTTAAGTACAACCATGAGAACACATTTTGTTGTTTTATGTTTTCCTATCTCTGCAAATCTGTGCTGACAACTGACCACAGATCTCACCTGATGGGAAACCTGTGAGCTGTGTGATATGTGTCTGTGTGATGCTGCCTTCCTCGGGGAGGCAAAGTCCATTCATTTACACGTGCCCCATTGCGGTGTCCGTATGACACAGAATTTGTGTCAAGGAGATGCCTGTGAGCCTTGGCAAAGAGCAGAGGAGACAGGGACTCCCAGGGGAGCATCAGCAAGGTCAGTGCTGATGCTCAGCAGAGCGAGAGTTCACCCTGCATCACCCCTGAGCAGCATGGGGGATACACATTGGTATATCCCCCTCAGTGGCACTGATTAAAAAGGCATGTTGCTTGTAATCCTGATCTGTTTACAGTTTCATGCTAGTCATTCAGGTCAGGGGTTGTAATTAAAAAATTAAGGAAGAATAAACCTACCACTTTCCAGAACAAAACTGCTCTTCTAATGCTCATTAGGCTCATTTGTGCAGTAAAACATCCCCAGGGGACAATTCTGCACTTATAAAATAAACATTTTCCACGCGTGTGATTAAGGACCCTCATAAAATATGTAGTCAAGGCATTTCTGCTCCATGTATGCCTGCCTTCCTGGCATGAAAGTACTTGCAGTGGGTTGAATGCAACAGTGGAAAGAGAGTGAGATAATAAAAAAATCTGTGGATTAAAGACAGAGATTGGCAGGGAACACGACAACCCATTACTCTTCTATTAGTATGTATTTCCACTGGGAACCAGGTTCTGAGAAGGATACAGGTTGTTCTCTCCAATTTGTAAGTCAGAGGAGAGCAAATCTCAGCAGACCGTTACTTAAAATTTCTCTTTCTTTTGACTCTCTATAGAAATCAGAATAGAAACAGTTTATTATCTTTTTGACTTTCTCCCCACAAGCACTGCCTCTTCTGCAAGTTCTGAGGAATTTTCCCTAGAGCAAAACTCCCTCAGCACACATCACATTCCTCAGTTTTGGAATGCCTTCTCCTGACCTGTTCTGTGAGTTGCATTTTGTGGGAGAACAAAGCCAAAGCAGTCAGGAGTCAGCCTGCTGGCATTTTAGAAAAATCAATGCCACTTGTCAACAGAACTGTCTTGGACTGACAGCAGGAATATCAGTGAGATCAGCTCACAGCTTCACCAAGTCTAAAGTGCTGCTTCTTCAGGACTGCAGGGAAGAACTCTCCTGATTTATCATACAGCACTTCTAATTACTCATACCCTCCTTTACAGATCTGTGGCACACCAATTTATTAGACAATTACATTTATTATGAGATCAGATGTGATGAACCTATATCGTCCTTCAAAGAATTTGGTTTTTTCTGCGTTTTTGCTGTGTGAGTAATGTGAAACTGAAACAACAGGGTGATATTAAATAATAAATGCATCATATTTAGGCTGCATGAATAATTTATTTTTATGTCTTGTAAGAGGCAGCCTCCTCCCTATCTCTATAATGCATGTCTAGATTGAAGAAACAGTTTGTTCAACCTCAAGCTGATTTTTTTTCAATTTTAAGGTGGAATTTTCAAAATTAATTTAGATATCTTAAGAAGAAAAAAAATCAAATGGCCTTATATGACAATGATGAAATAAATGTTCTGACTTTTATAGTACTTCTGCTCATATTTTAATGTACAATTTGATGTTAATTCAGAAACACTTTTAAAACTTAGATAGGTCTGAAATTGACGTTTTTACTGACTTGTGAAGAAAACATTTTTCCAAAATACTGCTCTCACTTTAACATTACTGTTTGCCCCTTTGTGAGCCACAGCATATGTGATATAAAAGTGCTGACCAAACCAGTATTTTATTTTATGGTACAACTTAAATTTGTTCCAAAGAGTGTCCCACCACAGAGTGCTCCCTGTAAGAGGCTTCCACAGCCAGGTGAAACCATTACCTTTTACAGTAAAATGAAATGCACTGTTGACGTTTTAATCTGTACCAATTTTTATTTTTAAGTATAGGGGAGTGTTATACAGTCCATGGCAAAATATATTACCAGCATAGAGATGGTGTCTTCCTTTATGAAAGGAATGAATTAACATTTTTTTGTTAATCAAAAAGTTCTAAAACAAACAACAGCGAGGTTGCAGAGTGATAATGCCACTTACAAGAATCCCAGCTGAGACATTAGCCAAAGAAGCTTTTTCTTTTCTAGTGATTGCTTCCTTAAGCACAAAGTAAACAGCTTCTTTTTTTTTCTTTTTAACATAATTCAAAACACTTTGTCTTTGCCTACCTTTTCCTACCTTTAGTTCTTTCTTTCAAAATGACACAACATGAGAAATACCAGCTGAATTTGCAGTTTAACCTATCTGAATCTCCATTTTTGGTTAATAGAGTGCTCAATCAAAACAAACTTAAACAATCATCCTCTTCTGTCAGAAATGATTGTTTGTGGTCTCTTTCCTATTTATTTTTATTTTCTTTCTAAACTGAAACATGGATGATTATTTAGCCATATCTCCTTGCTAATGCTCATGCAGGAGGGACTGATACAGTGGCCTGCTTAGAACACTTCAGGCCAGGCTTTCTGCTCTTCTTTCTGAAACATCCCTAGAAGATGCTTTGGAACAAGAATTTAGATCAGTTCCACAAAATGTACCCCAACACAACTCTACCATTCATTCCAGCTGTACAGCAGATCACACAGAGAACACCAACTAAGGATGCCAATGTAACTTAAAGCCATTTGGACACATCATGATAAAACTTTTAGTTACCTGAGCACAGCACTCTTTCTGCAAACTCTTCTGCCATCAGCTCTGCTGTGCACTGCCCATGGCGGCGGCGACTGCACTTTGTGGAAAAGCCATCCATGCTCCCTGGCTTGCAGCCTGCATCCCTCCCACCACAGTGCTCCATTGGGCATGGGACCTACCTACCATCCTAGAGAGGATGCAAGACCTCAAGCCACTGAAGCACAATGAAACAGAAGGGTCAACTTGTGCATCTGCACAAATCTTTCTGCAGAACTCTCTCCATAATACCTGAATGTCTTGTGGGCAAAATCTGGATTTTGTTATAGTGAGGATCCTAGAGTGGGAAAGATGCTGATATTCAAAGCTCTATTGAGATATATATATATATGTATGTATATGTGTTGAAAGCATTTATGCAGTGCGTGGGCTTCTAAGTGTTTCTAAAAACTGATACTCCTCTGTCAGTTTTTGTTTCACAAAAGCCCTTTAAAGTCATTTAATAAGTAATTAAAATATGTTTTAGAGGAGGAGTTTGCTTTTGATCAAGCTGACACAAAATGCAGCACTCCCCCATGGCAGGAATTTCACCCTCTCACTTTTATTACTATCTCTCTCTACTGCTGATTAGAGCAGATGGAGTTCAAGATTCCAGTTCACAAAAACAATAAAGCTGTCTGAGCAAGAAAGAGATAAAGAAGGAGGAATCAGGACCATGGGACTAAAACACACCTGCTGTAGCTGAACTAATGTTGAGGAAAGCTGAACATATTCTTTAGTTCTTTCCTGTTGTGAATATTACAGCTCTCATTTTGCATCGGTTTGTCTTTCTTTAGTTTCTCATTGCAGAATGCCTGTGATGCCTAGCAAAGCCTGCAGGATTTGGCAATTGGCTGGAAAAAAAAAGACAAAATGATGAGAGATGAAAAATACCTGTGTAAATGTGCTAGTTCCCTGATAGGGGCAGTGTTATGGGTGAAATAATTTCTATTCATCTAGTGCCTTGGTCTTCGCTCACATATGCAACTTTCATATGCATGGACTGAAGTTGCCTTAGCAGAGAAAAAGAGATAATGTAATATGTCATATCTACATTCTCATTCTGTACAGATGCAGCTTTGCAAAGCCACCAAATGGAGTCCTTCAAAATGCCTGTTTTCCAGATAGATGGAACTGGTAGAATATCACTACTCTAAAATTGCTTGGTTATTAGATTCAAATAATGTTGCCAGTGCTCAGAGATCATATTCAAACAGAGGAAAACAGCATACAGATGCCAATGCCCTGCCTTTCTCTAGCTTTTACTGTAAGGAAGCCATCTCATTTGTTTACCTATGAAGGTTTAAGCAATATTAGATCTGAAAAGCAAGATGAATATTAATAATAGGCAAGGGACAGAATACTATCCATGCAGCATCTGCTTTGGGAAGCTTGCTGCTGTGGGAAGATCTCATTTTGCCATCCTAATTGCCAGAAGTGCTTTTGCTCACAGCCAGGCTTATAAACCAAAGCCAAAGTGATGTGATGAGGGCTAAAGCTGGGGTGCCCCACGACATCCCAGCCTCTCCTAGTCTACCCTGGCTTGTATTGCCAAAATCCAAGTAGCTGTGTGGGCTTGCACAGCCTCAGAGATCTGTGTAATGCTGAGGAAACTCCTAAGAGGATCATTTAAAGAGGAATCCCATGAATAAGCCAAGTCCCAGCCCCTGAGAGCCTGGCCAAGCACACTGGACAGGATGCACCACTGAGTAGCAAGACAAAAGAATTCTCCTTCGGGCTCATGAACTGGGGACAACCTTCCTGCATCCCAGCAAGGAGGGAGAAGAGAGTCTTACCATGACTTCTCTGTCCATGGGTCTGCAGGCTCCTGCCTCCATAGGTCTGCAGGTCCCTGCAAAGAGCCTGCTCCAGCATGGGATACCTGGATACCTGCTCCATTATGGGTCTCCATGGGCTGGAGGGGTGCAGTTGCCTCACCGGGGATCTCAGGGGAATCTCAGCTCCAGCACCTGGAGCACCTCCTTGGTCTCCTTCTCCACTGACCTTGGTGTCAACAGTGCTGTTCCTCTCACATGTTATCACTCCACTCTTCTCTGACCACAATTACATCTGTGCAATAACTTTTTTCTTTCTGAAATATGTTATCACCAGGCATTACTACCATCACTGATGGGCTTGGCTTTGGTCAGCAGCAAGTCCAAAGTCCATCCTGCAGCTTCCAGGGCCTGGCTCTGTTGGACATGGGGGAAGCTTCTGGGAAGTTCTCACAGAAGCCAGCCCTGTAGCACCCTCACTACAAGAACCTTGCCACACAAGCCCAATACACTTAGATTCAGAGCTCCTAAAGTTCCAGAAGTATCATCTCAGTTGCAGCAGAGGAGTGGCTGTCTGTAGCTAGTGGCTGGAAGAGCTTTAGAAATGCAGCACTTTTTCTGGATTCATAATTTTTGGAAATATGGGCAGGGGGAGCAATAAAATTAAAAGAGAGAAAATTCTATGAAACAAGTAAGCAATTTGGTGATCCATAATAAAAGGCGTTGACATGCTGGAAAAAGCCACAGAATCACAGAACATGCTGAGTTGGAAGAGCACCATTCATTGACTCCAACTCCTGGCCCTGCACAGGACACACCAAGAATCACATCATGTACCTGAGAGTTATGGCCACCCAAATCATCAGGGTCCTGGGACATGCACATAAACACTGAGAGACTTGAGTCTGCTTTAAAAGGGAATTCTAAATAGAGATTTTGCTGTTCTCTTCAGCTCTTTAGGGGGAAATCCTCCAGAAGATGAATTCATACTGCTCTCAGACCTGCACAGTAAAAAAGGAAACAAGCTCAAACTGAAGAAAGAGAAAGATCAACTTCATTCAAGACAAAAGGTTTCACGACCACAGTGGTCAAGAGGTGGAACAGGTGTCCAGAAGTTGTGGAATCTTCATCCTTGGGAGCATCCAAGGACAGACTGAACACCCTCACCCTTGATCTTGCTAGGAGAGGGGGCTTAGAGAGAATGGCAGCCCCTCCAACCTACATGATTCTGTGATTCTGAAAGAAAATAATAAAAGATTCGCTTTTTGCCTAATGTATCCCCATACCCAGCAAAATACCTCTAAAATATAAAAACATTAGGTAAATCGACCTTCCCAGTTTCTCTACTGCTTATTCAACAACAATAGATCTCTTAAATGCTATTTTTCTCTGGAAGACCATGAATCAGTGTCCTTGAAAATAACCTATCCACTTTGTCAACAAACCTTAGTCCATCTGGTTTATGCTAGATACACTCATTTTATTAAATTGAAGTTTGGACATGCTATCTATCCAGCAACAGAGAAAAACATTGCTAAAGACAATTGGTCCAGTCTGATCTCTCTCTGCTCTGTAAGGGCAGGAACTTCACTGAAGTCAAATGAATTTATGTTGGCATAATAGTGGTTCCAGGGGGAGTAGAAAGGATCTTGGCTGCCCAAGGCTGTTTGACAATAGAAGAGAGCAGTTCAGCAAAAGCTAATGGGTTTACAGTGCTTACTCCTATAGTCCCTGGGAAGGCAGAATACTTCTGCAATTAAAAATTTCATGCCTAGCTACATTGGGTCAGGAGCACAAAATCACCTCTGGCAGAAGAAAGACCTGTTCACCTGGTGCTGATGGGAATTGCTGTCATATAGGGGCAAAGCACTCAGTGTGTTTGGTGTAGGCTTATAGTGGCAAACAAAGGCTCAGGAAACAATCTAGAATTCATCTATCTTTATTTTATTTTTGTTTTTATGTCTACTAGTGTGAATTATCTCTACTACTATCTGAGCCAATGGAAATGTCAAAACACCACCTGCAACTACCACACTGATCTTTGAGGAGGCCAGAGAGAATGAAAACTGTGGAGGCTTGTTCCCTTTTGTGGATGAAGTTTCATAAAGAATCTGCTTGCAGTCTACTGATGAATTGCTTTGCTTAATGTGAAGAGAAGGATTGCTTGTGTTTTGTTCTGAGGGCCAGCAAGGGGAGATAAGAACACCAGCCTGTGACATTCTTCTGGATTCGTTTGTGTTTTCTGCAAACATTAAGTCTGATCTTAGTCTGCACACTAGTTTTAGTCATTACAAATCTAATCAACACACTAGAATCAATGAAAGGAAAGACAATTTAAGGAGATTAAAAGAAAATTCTGGTAAATGAGAGCTGAAGCAGTTCTCTTCCAAGGTGATACAGACAAAAAAGTTTAAGACGAGAGCATTGGTAGTATGCATACAACCTCAAGAAAGCAGCAGAAAATGCTTTTATTGTAGCAAATGAAAGAATTCAATCATTTATTAATGTTTCACCTCAAGTTTAAAGCCTTCTGTCAATTTATGTTCCAGCAATGCACTGCTTTAAAACTTCTCTAAGTCTTCATAAGGAAGACGTGAATAATGACTTCAGAAAATACAGATGCAAATAGCCAATCTGAAGATTTGTAAAAGCTTATTTGGAAGAGAGAAGAGAGCTACAGAAGATTGCCTCCATGAAAATTAGCCTTAGAAAAAAATTTGTATTTCTTAAACTAAGTCAGCTGAAGTTTTGTGTGCCTTTAAGAAAATAATCTAAGCCGAGTCTTTTTATTTACTTTTTCAAGCATATTGAGACTAATTTAAATTACAGAAGGTCTTTTCTGGTTGAGCAACAGCTTTCAGTCTGAATATCACTTTTGGTACATACAATTCAAGGTGGGTTTTTGTTATGCCCAAAAATAGCTCAAGTCATTACTAGGTGCTGCACATTGAATCATTACAGTATAAAGAAAATACACATAAATGCATACATATATGTTTTTTCTACTTCTGGTGGAAGTTCTGGAACTTTCTTTCTTTGTTTTTAATTTTCTGCTATTGCCTCACATCACACCTGAAATTTTTTCTGAGTCTGTGCTCCCTCAACTCTGTCTCTCAGATGAATCACCACCACGTGTGAGAGAGAGGCAAATGGAGGGCATCAGGCCCATGGAAATCTGCCTTGTTTTTGCCCTGTATCCCACAAGAGGCTGGTTTCAGGGCAAGAGCAAGGGTAGGAGGGGCTTTGGATCCCTTTCTGTATTCCAGATGTTACTATGTTGAGTGGGTACAGACAGGGGACATGACTTGTATTCCTTTGCCAATGGCACATCCCTCCCTCACAACACAATCCCAAGGCAGCTGGAGCTGGCAGGACAGGGACACTGCCTTTGCTGCTGGTTGTCTGTTTGTTGCTATGCTCTTCAGGTGAATTCACCTGCTGCCCCCTTAAATTTTGGTTTTATCTACACGTGAACAGCAGCTAAGTTATTAAAGTTCTAGCTAACCTTGCTCAAAACAATCCAGCTAAAAGTAAAAGATGAATGGCAGCATTTGCATAGAACACCTCAGATCTTTTTAACAATAAGATACATTTTAGAAAAACAATAGCACCTTTGAAGTAATTCTTGAGTGCTATAACAATGCACAGGAAAGTGCAAGAGCAATTAAAGTAGGGATCGATTTGAGACTGAGTAATGCAACAACGTGTGCTGCTGACAGTGCCAGAGAGCCATGGAGTATTCAGAAATTATCACGTTTTCTGTCTCCATAAAAAAGGAACCAAGACAGCCCTTATTTCCAAAAATACAAGGAAATTTATTGACATCCAGAGCTAACATGGGATTAGTGACCAACATGTGACCAATTATCCACCAAAGTTCCTCTCCATACCAATTGATGTAGCAGCTGGGAACCTGCCTTTGAGGTTATCCAGAGCCCTCCAGAGCCCTCCACTGTAACAGTCTGGTATTAGCCATCAGAATCTTAGCTGGCCATTTCATCTAAAAGGTCACAAGGTTTTTACAGGCAGAAGAAGGGCAGAAATTGTAATGAAAACGATATGGCCATTCCTGACAGCTTGTTTGCCCTTCTGAGAATTGAGACAACTTCTCCCATGGGATTTGACTAGAGCCTGTACAAGGCAAGGATATCCCTCCTCTCACCCCAAAAATTATCTGCTCGGGCTCACCAGAGCTGAGCAGCTTCAGTCAACAGAAGTTATGCCATATGAAGTGTAACATTGCAATTTAAAATTAGATCTAGTGCACAGCCAAATGGGAGCCAATTGCAGCTGTATGGCATTCTCTACCTGGGTGTCTGGTGCTCTGCACCTCACAGTGGGCACCTGAGGACACTGAGCAGCTGCAGCAGCTAATGCAGCAGCTTTGCTTTCCTGCATCCTAACCTGTTGTCCCTGACTCCCAGCACCTGTTCTGACAGCCAGCCCAGAGGAAGCTGATCTCCATCCTGTGGCACAGCAGGAAAAGGCACAGCCAGCTGCAGTGGGAAAGCCCTGCAGCTGCATCCATAGGGTGCAGTGCTCTGCTGTGCACCCCCTGACTCCCAGCACAGCCCAGTCACTTGAGCTCATGGTTGTCAGTGTCTGGGTTGGAGCTCAGGCTTGGAGCCCAAATTTTCCTCGATCAACTATCCTCAGTTTTCTGAAAAGCAAAGATGGCCTCTGAGCTTGCACCAGTCCAGAAAAAGTTTCTGCTTCATAGTAGGTTTTATTCTTCCCAAGTTACACAGTCCTGGGATTTGAGATGAACTGATGTTTTCTATTCAGCTGATGTATTGTATTAGCCTGCTCTGTGAAGGCCATTATAATTAGAAACAAACCTATACAACTGTTAAAATAAGACACTAATTGTTGTATTTATTCCCCTGTGAAGGCACACTCTGGCACTATTAATTGTACTTAGTCACAATCTGTTCATCATCTAATTGTTTTCCACAGAGCTGAAGAGAACCAAATATTTACCCACATGAATTTATAAATATCTACTCATGAATCATAACTGCTCTACAACGATTTCTTTTTAAAGGCAAAAAAAAATTGCAGGAAATGAGATGTACAAGACTGAATAGAGTTTGGGTGTCAGGGCTCTCTGGGGACCAGGAGCTATGGAGCCTCTCTGGAAGCCCAGGGCTCATCCCACCGCTCTGTCCAGGACTGGGACAGCTCCATCCCTGGGCATCGCTGTGGGTGCTGCAGCCGTGGGGCAAGGGGCTCATGCCCCACTGTGTGAGCATCACAGCAGCTGTGGGGGCCTCTCAGCCTGTGGGTCCAAGAAATTCTCTGAGGATGCAATCATGGCCTCAGCTGGCATCTCTTCCAGACCTTGCTTTGGCTTGTCTGTGCTCTCAGGGTGATATTTCTACTTCATTTCACTTTAAGGCAGATTAATCTTTTAACTGCTGTAGCGACACCTTCTCTACACCCAGCGTGAATTAAACACATGAGCTGGCACTGCACTGATCAACCAGTAGGACTAATTGACTTTCCCAGCATGGCATAGAAGAAATGGACCAAAAATACTTCTCTGATAATATATCAGGTATTTTCAAACTCTAAAGGCAGAGTCCTCAAGTCCCTCAGAGAATTACCTTTGCTGCAGAGGTGTGAGGTGGGCTGTTGGCTCACATTAACTCTTGTTTTTTTCTAGATAGATTCTCCCCTTTACAGCATACATTTATTGTGATCATAGATGTGGTGAATTATTTTATCATCTTGTAGGGAGAAAAATGATAGACTTTTCTTTAAGTGGCAAGGAATATTTTCATTTTGACACATCGTAAAATTTGTAAAAACAATATGTGCTTGGTCAAGCTCTATTTTTCAAAGGATTGCAAGAGTCAATTTCATGTTACGAAGTACAGGGGGTTTTATAACTTTTATGTTGAAAATAATGCAAACTCTCTTTCTACCTGAACAGCAGTCAAATGTAAAGACAGAAAATTGGTACAATAGGTAACTGTAGTACAAACTGAGTCTTATCAAAGCACACACAGGAGCTGTGGTTCTACTGCACATTTCATAGGAGAATATAAATGTCCTCTGTGATCTTAAATTTGGTAATTTGAGGTCTCCCTTTTCCCCTTGGAAGTTATGCAGCTGTGAAAGCTCTAGAATATATAGCATAGATAGATATGTAAATATTCTTCTGCAGAAAATATCTTCCCCCTTGTTCTGGGGTTTGATAGCCAAAATTACAGATCCAAACATGCCTAGGAATATTCTTTCTATAAGTCAAAGTGAAATTTATCTTGTTAAATTATTTAAAATACAAAGTACTAGCAAGTTGAATGTGCATATGTGAGAAGTCCAGTAGATGAAGTGCCTTGCTTGGGAAGCTTGAAAATATGAAGAATTGTAGTTTTAAGTCTGGTGAAACTCTGATACTCACTGATAGTGAATGCCTCCCCAGAATCAGATGAAATCCAGAACACAAATTTATATTTGTAAAGACTGTGGACCTCATTAACAACATCCTCCCCAAGACACTATCTCAAAGCAACACTAAATGTACTGAAATACTGCTTTCTTTCACCACTGGCTGTGGCTCACTGTGTAGGATGTCTGGATAGAACTGCTACCATACTACACTTGATGACAAGGATGGGATGTATCACCAAAATAAAATCTCCTTGCAGTAAAAGCTCACTGTAACAATAAAAATCTCAACAAGCAATATCCTTACTAAAAAAAAANAGAAAGAAAGAAAGAGAAAGAAAGAAAGAAGTACACAGATAACTTTGAGGATAATTTGGAAGATACTATAAAATCAGTGTACTGGCATATCCAAGTGATTACATAACCAGTCCACATACTTTTGTTGTATATTCCTTGCCATGATGTAAGAATATAAATCAGAGTGTCCACAACTGATATCCCTCCAGGAAAAGGTTGAACCACCCTGAGTGAAGATTGAAATAAATAAGTCATGGCCAAAATCCAGTATTCTTTCTCTGAGCCCCACTTTCCCAGCCACAGGAGATGAGTACAGAAAACAAAATCACTTCAAGGCTCCTTCTGCCCTTGTTTCTCTAGGCTGGGATTTTTACACCTCCTGGTACAGCATGCTTGCATGGAGGTGTTAAATCCTGGTTACCAAAGTTTGCACTTCCGGTCAGAAAAAGAGGGAGCAGAAATAAATTATCTGAATGTCTCTACGTTTTTATTTTTTTTAAAAAGGAAGCATTCTACCACAATAACAGCATTCCTTCCAAAATCCTTGTATATCTGGATTATAAGAGGAGACCCAAACTTGCCCTGTAGCTCAGTGAGTTGTTCCCACCAGGCAAGCCTCATACAATTCCATAAATCCATATTACAGAAACTGCAGTAATTTCAAGCCACAAGCAATGGCAGAAAAGCCATGACTATCTCTACTGCCATCAGCAACTTCACTGTTTTCTGCAGCTTCACTTCCTTGGGAGCTTCATTAACAGGGGAATTACCATCTTTGAAGGCATTTTGTGCAAGTTTAGTTAGCTTTATGCTTTTTTTGTGAAAGAAGAAACCCAGAACTTTTGCAATAAATGTCAGATTCTTCAGCAGAATGCTTATAAACTGTTCTATAACAGAACAGAAAACATATAAAGTGCAAAATTCAGGAGCAAATTAAAAGAGATGCAGAAAACTGAGCTAAACCCTGGTTCCACCATAGTCCAAAGGAGACCTGACTCGTTCATTCCAGCCCAGTCATGCTCATCAAACACCACCTCAGAAATGTCAAACCTGATTGTGTAATGAACACTTTAAGAAGTTTTGTGTTACTTTTGAAAACAGTGTGTGAATCTGTTAATGACTCCTTTAGCTCTTTTTAGTTTCCTTTTTCCCTCATTGTTAAACCCTACATAATGATCTTTGATGCTGGGAAAGTATGAAGTTATTTCCATAAGGCTACAAACACCCCCAGTTCACAACCTGCACGATTCTCCTCTGCAAACCAGCAGCCTTTAGCCTGTGTTCTGCTTCTGCACTTGTACTTTTCACAAACCTACCCCTCTACTCTGCTCTTATGAGACCCCACCTGGAGTACTGTGTCCAGATCTGGGGCTGCCCAAAGGAGAAAGACATGGACCTGTTGGAATGAGTCCGGGGGAGGCCACTAAGTTGATCACAGGACTGGAGCACCTCTCCTGTGAAGGAGACTCAGAGAGCTGGAGCTGTTCAGCCTGGAGAAGAGAAGGCTTTGGGGAACCTTCCAGTCCCTAAAGAGGGCTTATAAGAAAGCTGGAGAGGGACTTTTTACAAGGCCATGTAGTGATGGGACAAGAGGGAATGGCTTCAAACTGAAAGAGAGATGGTTTACACTAGATATAAAGAAGGAATTCCTTGCTGATAGACGAGGTCCCTCAATATGAGACTTTGCTATGAGCAAGTTCCACCGTGTACATTTATCTTTCAGCTTTATTTCATGGTACTGAAACGGTATTTCACGGTATTTCATGGTTACTTTTAGAGCAATGATACCCCTTTTCTCCAGACCCAGGTACACCACAGTATCTCTCACCTCACTGCCTCTGCATCAGCCTGAATGCTCAGTAGACTTCCCCCTTTCACCCACCTATATCCACTGCTACAAAATGCAGTGTGGCAAGCCTGCAGCCTTGGTGAGTCAAGTCAAGGAGAAGAAGAGAAGCACACCAGCAGTGTCACAAGGACTCTGACAATGCCATGTGTGGGTCACTCTGATCCTGCTTTCCACCAAACCACCAGGAGAGAGAGCTGTGCCTGGAACCTGAGTTGCACACCCCTCTCGGGACCTCTACGGTCACTAGCTGTGACAATAAAGACAGCTTGAAATTCTCCCCTTGCAGGGGAAGTGCTTGGGCATTCCCACATACACCCAAGCCATATTAATCCATGGAACTCTGTGATTTGTGGGACCCCCACCATGAGCTGGCTGAGCCACAGAAGCAGTGACATGGTGAGCTTGGAGATGGGGCTTCTTCTGTCTGTCCAAGGCTCCCTCCAAGCTCTGGATGCTCTCACTGGTGCTCCCAGCAGCTTCTCCGGCACATCTTCAGTCCCGGGACATGGCTGTCCCTCAGCACTTCTCTGTGCAAGCTAATCTTCAAGGCTGAGTTTACACAGGGTAATTTAATGATGAAAGAATAGAGGAGAGGCTGACAGGACAGGTATTTCAGCTTTTTTTTCCAAATTCTTTGCGGGATTTACAGCTGGTTTAGAGAGAACATATGCTGATGGATATTGAAGAGCTATAGTAACCACAAATATGACACCTACTTAACCAACAGATTTCCAGAATTTCTGAGGCATAGGTTGAAATTTTTAGTGTTATGACAATCAGCATCCTTCAGAGCTGCTCTTGAACCAAGCATGAGTTAACACAGTGGTTTCAGCCATGAAAAACTGGAATATTTATAAGAAACTGATTAACGAAACACAACACGTACATTCATCTGTCTGAGCAATTCGTGTGAAATTTGGGGAGGAAATTAATCAATAATTCCACATTTTTATACATCTCAGTATCCTACCAACACCAGGTTCCCCATGGAGCAAGTCAGTCCACCCAAGCTGACAGATACGGGTACACAGTGGCCTAGAGCAGAAGTGAGAACACTTCCCAAAAGAAATGAAACTGCAATGAATCACTATGATGAATAGCCTGTGGCAACAGCTCATCCTGTGAAGGACCATTTTAAAAATGTTTTTCTTTTCTGTCAATGAAATATTGTCCCATCAGGAAGCACTGATGAATGAGTTGTGCTGGACCCATCTCTGTAGCAAGATGAATCTGCTTATTCCCAGGGAATGCAACGTGAGGTTTAGCGAGCCCATCCATGAAGCAGGACACTTCTGCAGCACTTCAGTGCAGACAAGGATGCAAACCAGCAGCTTCTGGCTGGCACAGCTTAAGAGCTGAGCCAGCAGCTCCCTGTGCAGTGTGCTCCAAGAGCCATCAGGTGCAACAAAAACTTGCTCTTATGTGAAAAAACATAGCTCCAAGGGGAGCTTGGGGCCGTAAAACAAAGCAAAGGGCTGTAAAGCTGTTTCTAAGTGAGCCAATCATTACAAAATCAGGATCAGGTTTTTCAAGAGCATAACAAGGTTTCACAATGGAAATTAGGTCAAATCTGTGTTCCTCATCTTAAACAGAGTTTACCAGGGACCTATTCAGAACATATGTGCCATTGTCATACATTTAATGAGTAAAGCAGATTTGAAAAATGAGACTGAAATAGGGAAAACACCATGCTTTTAAAGACTGGGGAATGTTTCATAAAGATCATGTGCCATTAAGCCCACAGCAAGAAAAATAGGATGAAATATAACCCACTCGTGCCTGCACCTATGGAGAACCTCCTCTAGCTAATTTGAGCCAGACTAGATCCTGTCAATCTATAATAGTTCGAGACAATCATTCTCATCTCTCTGAGAAACTCAGGTTTCAAAACAAATCAGAGGAAATTGGTAAGAAATGGGAAAGGATGGGGTCTGTGTCTGTCACAGGACAACAATATTGGACAAGTCCTTGCCACTAACACCCGCACCCCATGTAACTTTGTAATTAACAGTCAGACACTACTGACTTTGAGTACAATTTCACAGCACAAGGTCCGCTTTTGTAACTTAACAAAATGTTAGCACTTCATTAATGTTAACTGCATTTCCCAGCAGACTTCTAATATTCATTCACTTCTCATGACAGCCCACATTTGGGTGTTTCTGGGTGTCTTGGCCAGGATCCCTGAGCTAAGAAGTAAATAGAGTTTTCCATGTCTGGAAAGACTGACATTTGGAGATCTTAGCATCCTTCTCACTGGAGCTTTGGCAGAGGAGAAGGAGGTAAGACACCTGCCCACTCTTCAAGCACCTATCCCAGCACCTTCTGTCCTTCACATCCTAACAGCGCAGTAGCATCCACAGTGGCATCCCTAAAATTCACTGGATGGGGCAGAAAATATCCAGCCTGTTTTTTCCAGTGATGCAGCAGAATTTTTAGATCCATTTGAAAATTATTCTTTTCTTTCTTTTCAGAGACCAGAAAGACTCAGGTTACAGTGATAGTTAATTGCACCTCCATAATAACCTCATAAAAATTCTTTTTTTAGTTCAGTTGCTAGCAAAGGGATTTGGATGTAAATTTGAACTCTGAAAGGGTTAGGATTATTCAGGATATTTAACATGTACATGCAGGTGAGCTGCTTTTGCAGCACTACCTACAAGAAGCTGGTATCAAACATTAAAATATTTTCAAATTTTGCTGCTAAAAAGAGCCTTCCTCATAAATTTTACAAAGAGGTGACAACAAAGTTTCTTCCCTAACAAGACATGCTTGGGAGCCCAAGCATCCTGCACTGAAGGAGTTCACTTGGACAGGTGAGCAAGGCTCAGTGCTCCAGCCCAACTCCTGGGGAAGCTGTGCCAACAACAAGGAGCTGTGAAAATGAGTGTTGGCAAGGGCAGAGGCATTTGCAACATCTGTGTGATTAATGCAAGCCATGCTTACAAAAACACATAGCAAACCTTGACCTGCATTAATCATATTAAGAAGGGGAATTATTTTGCCTGTCACTGTGATTAGGCTGTGTCAGAAGGAAACTTTTTCCATATTGGAATATTTACTGAAATGCTTTAAAGCATTATTTAACTAAACTTCATTTCACTGTGACTAAGGCCTTCTCTCTTGCTCTTTTCACACAGTTGTCTTCATCATGCTGGTAAGGGGCTTTCGTCCCCATTTGTTGCAGGGCTTGGAGTTGGGTTTTTTTTTACTAGTTATGGAATTTTCAGTTTTGATTAAACTGAATACTGAGCCTTTCTAGTTTCTGAATTGTTTCACTTTTCTGTAGAAACAGGAGGTAACAGTAGTATGCAAGGAATTTTTCACAGTGTTTGTGTTTCTCCTGCCTATTTGGGAGGACCACAGAACTCTCCAGGATATAAGAATTCTCTTTCACTCAGACAAAAAAAAAAATCACATAAGATCTGGTCCCATGCAGAAATTATAAAGTTTTTTCTGGAAACAGAAAATTAAAAAACAAAAACAAAAACAAAAGCAAAAACAAAAACAAACAAAAAACAAACAACAAAAAAAAAACAAAAAAAACCCAAAAAAACCCCAAAAAACCCAAACAAACAAACATTAGATAGTCTTTAGACAAGCCAGTTAAGATTAACATTTGCAGCATCAGCAGGAGTGTTTGAATCTGGGTCTGCTGCATTTCCATGTTCAGCCCACTCCCTCCCTCTCTCTCACTCACCACAATTACAGCAAAAGATTCTATCTCAAGGGATGTCCTTCTGTAGGGATCTTCGTCTTCAGCCAATCTACATTTTGTGATGGAAAAATGTTTCATACATCATACCTTCAGTTTATTGTAGTATTTCCAGAAAACAATTTTTTTAAAATCCAAAACTACTCTGGATAGTGGAGACTTTGCATCCAAAGATTCTCTTTAATTTCTTTTTTTTAAGTTTCAGCACTGATCCATTAACTTATCAGGGATAATGGAGAGCATGTTGCTTCTTGTGTAACAGTGCTAATGTATTGCATTTATCAGATTTGGTAATTTTCTGTTTACAGGAAGCCAACATTTACCAGTCATTAGTCTTTATCCTTTTCATCCTTTGCAGCAAGGAGTGATCTGTATTTTCTCCAGTGGAGCCACTGAGATTTGTAAGCCATACAGCCTTGAATCTGATATTATTCACAATGGGAGCACTCTCTCAAATTAACTTATTGCAGAGAAATGTAAATCAATTATGTTTACAGTTCTCAACAAACAGAATTAAAATGTTCCACCAGTCTGTTTCGAATTCCTAATCATTTTTGTGATTAACCCAGGGTCTGAGATTTGCGAGAGTAGGAGATGAATTGGTTTCTCTTCATTATCTGACACAGTTCAGTTATTCCTGACATGTCCTGAAAAAACAAGCAGGCAAGCAAATTCCCCTTAAATATTTAGCCATCCAGAAATGGTTAACACCCACTGCCATTCCTTGGGAATACTGTGTAGCATATGTGCAAGTCAGAATGTCATGCTCTTGAGACGGCAAATGAAAAAAATTCAATCCCAGGCCAAGAATGAGCACACAACCATCCTGGCAAGGCCAGCCTGCTCATGAACTGTGACTGAAGGCAAGAGAATTGGGTGCATGATATACAGAAATGCAACTTTTGAAAATAATGAGCAACATCCAAAAATGTGAAGCTCAAAGCACCACTCGTCTCCTCACCACAACATTTGAACACTGTTCTCTGCAGTAGTCATCTCCCACTAATTCCATTTCATTTGGACCAGTACAATAAGAAGGTTTGGATGATCCCTGGGATATGTCTGCTTTTGCAATCGCATTAAAAGCTAACCCCTAAGTGTATGTTTGTTTGTCTGCTGGCTCTGAAGAGCCTTTTGGAGCAGGAGAGGTCTGCCTTACACCACCCTAAAGATCCTGCTCCCTGCTGGCAGCCATCGGGGGTTGCATCCAGGCTCCCCACTCCTCTCGTGGGGAGAGCAGGGATGTCCTTGGGGACACCTTGTTGCTCTCTACAAGTTCTTGAAAGGAGGTAAATCTGTTCTCTCAAGTAACAAACAACAGGATGAGAGGAAATGGCCTCAGGTTCCACCAAGGGAGGTTTAGATGAGATATTATGAAAAATTTCTTCATGGAAAGTGTTAAGCACTGGAACAGCCTGACCAGGCAAGTAGTGGAGTCACCATCCCTGTGGGTATTTAATGGATGTACAGATGTGGTACTTACAGATGTGGTCTTTAAGGTCTTTTCCAACCTAAACTATTCTATGATTCTATGATTCCATTTCTGAAGGACATGTGTCTTTCAGATATGCCCAAAAAAAAATACCAGGGTGGGAGCATTTTACCTTTTTGTACAGTAAGACACCACCATTTTTAACATTATAATCACTTTTGTCTTCCCAGCACACGTGTGAAGCAGAAGCTGCCCCATCAGACAGATGGGAGACTCTGGCAGTCTGAGCATTTGATGGCTCCCTAGGTAACCTTCCATAGAAGTGCATGAATTCAGGAGAATCCAGTCTGCTCATACTGCCCAAGAGCTCAGACAACTTTTCTGAAATGCAACGGCTGGGTCAGCCCTGCATGAGACACCAGCCTGAGCTGCCAGGCAGACTGTGCTCACTCCACCTCATGAGGAACTTGGCCAGCTGGGAGGGAAAGGAGCAGCCTCCACCCAGAGAAGAGACGAGCCTCCTCAACTGCAGGAGCTCAGCTCCTCCTGCACTCCAGATGTGCAGGCTGCCATGGGACAGGCTCCTCCCGCGCTCCAGATGTGCAGGCTGCCATGGGACAGGCACAGCAAACCTGCACCAAAGCACAGTTGCACGCAGCAGGAGCACTGCTCTTACAAAGAGCTTGCTGTGCTCAGCTGGCTTCAGCCTTCTCTGAATTCCAGCAGCCCAGATCCTTCACATCCTTATGTAAATCTCTGCTCAGTCTAGACTGACTTACGCAAAAGCCTGCACTGATTTCTACAAATCCAGCATTTAGTGGCTTGACACACTGATGAAATATCATGTTTTTTATTCCAACCTTATAATCAGCAAGTCAGAATTACGGTAAATGGAATCTTTTCTATCCTCTGCTTTAAAAGGTCTAATTATTTTATTATTCAGTGTATGTACACGCAGATAAGTAATAATTATTCAGAGTATTATCCTGCATAATAGAGCCAGTTAATGCTCAGAGATAATAGCACAGAGACAGCTCATTATACCAATTTGTACAAAAATAACATAATTATTTTCTTCTTCTGAACAAACTTGTTCTGGTGTGATAAGAGCAAGTTTCAATCACTTCTTTATTTGCTAAAAGATTAAACGCTATGCAGCCAGTAAAGTGATTATTATTTCAATGATGAATCATCAAGTGCAATGAGGAATTAGCCATCCACAGGATTTGAAGACAAATTCATATAAGGCTACGTTAAAATAAGGATGCTCCTGAAATTATTGCACGTCTGTTTCTAAATAGCCTTCTTACCGGAAATATCACTTCGGAGCTCATCCTGCTGACAGCTGAGAAAACTCAGATGAGCATGGAGAGGCAGAAATGATGATGTTTCCCAGTCTGCAAGTTTGAGATGCAGAAAACCAATTCAGCTATTAAGTGTTTGGTTTCACCAAGGCTGAACTTACATTCCAAAGCAGGACAACGGCAACACAGAAAGTGGCTTTCCTGCAAAAAGATAGCTTTGCTCCCTGATAACCCAGTGGCCTGGAGTATCGTGGTCTCTGGTGGATCTAGCAGCCTGCTGTCCTCAAAGCGGGTGTGGAAGTCCTGTGACAAAGTATGTGTTTTATTTTTCCAGCCCTTTTTTCTTTCATCGCCGCTGATCCAAGCCCTCTTCATTCAGTACTTCTTTAACTAATCCCTTACTCCACTTCTACCCTGAAATAAAAAAACTCAGGGGAAAAAAGCATAAAATATAAAACAAATTAAACCAATGTTTGCCACTCTTGGCTCCTGTCTCTCTTACTCCACTATGTCCCCCAAAGTCAGCTGTGCCCCAGAACTGTGTCCTGGGAGCAGGGCATGGCAGGGCTGAGGAGCAGGAAGGAGACTGACCTGCCACCACGTCCTTTTCTTGTGGGACAGGGCTGCCAGGGCCAGAGATTCTGGTGAGACAGGTTACTTTCAAGAAGGAAAATAAGGGAGGACAAAGGAAGAACTAGAATAAAATCTCCATGGAAAAGGAAGACTTTAATTTCAAGCTTTTCTGTCTTGCATTCCTTGGAGTCTCTCCTGCAGTGGAAAAAGAAAATCACCACTATATTGAACACAATTTCATAACTCACTTCTGCTTTTGATGAAAACTCATTCATGGTGGGTTTTATTCTGCACCAACATTTATGCAGGTGCTCAGGGAATGGGAAGGTTGACCTTAGCCAAATGAGACACTGTTCTTGCCTCTAGACAGACATTATGGATCATTGCAATTTCTATCTCCCAGCAGAGGACCTGAGACTGAATTCATCTGCAGCTTTGGGTTTTTTCTATGCTAGCTGTGTGAGGGTGAGCAATGAGCAATGCTGCTCCTCAACTATGCTGCTCTGACTGGAAACTCAGGCTGGTCCTCAGGCCAAGATGCTGACAGATCTCCTTCTCTAACACAAGCAGCAGGAGCCTGGCTCCACAGACACAGGTGAACCTTGCCACCTTCTCCCCTGGATCTGGGGCTTACTGGAGGAATGGTGCTTGTCCTTGTTCTGGATTCCAGTTAGTCTGTGATGCTGCCAGTTGTAAATCTTATTCCTACAGTGCTGATAGATTTATTTTCTGTGGATTAGAAAGGGCATTTTTATCATCTGAATTGCATGAGCCAGCAATAAAATTCACTGGAATATAGTGCCTCTATAAATAGTTCATAGAAATATGCCAAGTACTATAAATTGTTTCATACCCTGTTCCCAAGCACCATGGAAGCACAGTGCACACCAAAGGCCTAGGAAGGCCTGTGGTCCAAAGTCTAGGAGAAGCTGCCTGTCCCATCTGCTGGGAAGAAAATACACTAAAAAGCTTGCTTGGACAAGGTGGTCACCAGCATGTCAAGTCTCCATGACAGCTCTGAATTTTCACAGCATGCAATCTGGGCAGAATGTCAGAAAGAGTAGAAAAAACCCTTCATACTTATGGCAGAGACTGAGTCTAGCAACCAGCCACATTCCTGGGGCTTGGGAAGCCTTCTCCATGCTGAATGAGGCTGACCAGGGATGGCACAGGGCAGGGCAGTGGTATGTGCAGCACAAGGCTCCGAGAGCAGCTGTACTGAGAGCTTCTTCACGCCCTCCACAGCCTCTTACATCTGCTTATCCCCACCCCTCACCATGCCCTCCAAAAGTGACCTCTGTGGCTGCCCCCTCTCCCCTCGCTGAGCAGATGTGCTTTTTATGCAGCAGATGTTGCTGTATATTTGGTACTTGGCAAAGGAAGTGAGAATCATTTCTAAAAAAAAATAAAACAAGCAGCCTATTTTGGGGTTTATTGCCAATGTTTATTTAAAAGTTCATTTTTTTATTTAAAGATGTGGAATTTTAAGGCCATGCTCTTTAAAATGTTGGTTTTCCAGGTGCTATGCAGTGATCTGAGGCTAAAAAAATACATCTAAGCAGCCTGTCCACACCAAAGCATCTGAGTAATTTTTAGAAAGGCTCACTTGCAGTCCATGACAGACGGTACAAAGGTTCCCTCCTAATTCCCTCTGTGCTATGTTAATTCAGAAAATCCACACAGGTCCCTTGGAATGACGACAGAAGCCCCTGCTCATTTGCACAGAGGAGATCTCTATTGCAGAGGCCAGTGTAGTGGGTCCTGAGCCCCCCAAAGCTTCTGATGTTTCAGTAAAATAGCATCCATTTCAATCATCTTAGCCAGGTTTGCAAATCTCGAGCAGATTTTCTTACCTGCAAAGAGGAATAGATAAGAAGTCTTTCTTCCAAGCCAGGCCTTCCATTTTCTCAGCTGAATAGCAAACAGTTCTGGTCAAGAAATGCCTCCTCAGGACTGGAAAAAACACACTAAGAACAAGCACAGCTGGGACCAGCTGGTTTGATGCAATTTTTGGTTTCTTACATTCTGTTTCCCCACAAGGGAAGAAATGTGGACTTCGCAGTCCAAAACTCAGCCTGCTGAGAGCAACAGGCAACATAATGTCAGGATTTCCCTCAGAGGTTTGCTGAGCTGTGTCAGAAGAGCCCATCCTCACCATGCAGAGGATGGAGGTGGCAGCCCTGTGTCCCCTGAAGCTGGTCACAGTGCCTGGGGAGGACGCAGGAGTGGGGACCATGGGGAATGGGTCCCCCTTTCCATAGGAGGACATTCCCTGGCTCCCACTAGCACAAATACTCCTTTGCATCCCAGAGGATGTGGCACCCAGTGTTTACCTGATTTAGAGGGTAGCCAAATGAAAGACAGAGTGTGGTTTAATTTAATCATTGCTGTATATCATGCCTCACATTTCTGAAATATCCATTCTACAGCAACAAGCTGTTAGGGATTGCAGCTATTGGAAAACAGCAATTTAATCCCACAGGTAGCATTGATATTTCATGTTTATTGCTTTTCCCCAGCTACCTTTGTGTAGGGAAGAAACTTTTGCTTTTATAAATGACTATTCCATCACTAATTACACAGTGATCAGTTAGTTATAATAGAAGGGGTTTTGTGATAAAGATTAGACCCAGAAGTGATTATAAATCATACATAGGGTTTATGTAATATGAAGATCTTCACAGGTATCTCATTACACATATTCTGTTCAGGAGTAATTAATAATATTATTAATTTTCTAAGCCTTTTTCATTGTTTTGTGGAGTATAGCCCAGGCATTTTCAAATTTCTCAAGTTTTAGTTACTTATAGGAACTTTTTATACTGGTATTAAGAACCCTTGCCATCAGTTTTTGTATTTATTCCCAAACTTGAAAAGAAGTAGCTCCAAATTTTAACTCATCAAGAAGTTCTTATGGTAATAAAGAAATTAATTAAACTGAGCAAAATAAAGAACAGAATCGTAGAACCATTAAGGTTGGAAAAGACTTCCAAGATCATCAAGTCCAACCAGGCAAGAACTGTCTTCAAGCTAGAATCAGTTTTTTAACTTGAACTTAGCATTTGAATACACTCTTGAGTTAAAACAATCCCCCAGATCCCCTTTCCAGTTCTCTAGATGTTTTCTCAGGAGCTAATTTACTCTCCCTTTGAAGCTGATTTTTACATCAACTTTTAAATTTATCCAGCTTTTGAGATGAGTGGAATCATATTTTGGCCTGTAAACTTGCCAAAAATTTTTTTAAAAATAACTATACACATTGTAGGATGTCAATAACATTGGAATAGCTTTTACAGGGTTGCTTCTAGCTCCAAGTACCCCTGATGCCTTAAGTTTTAGCTTTCATATTATCCAGATTCTGTACTGCATTAGTATATAAATCTGAACTTCATATAATGTGTTAGCAAGTTCTCTTCACAATTTAGTTAGACAAAACAATCCTTTTCCAGCCCGAGAACCAAGGACAACGTTGCAGCTTCAGGCCCAAAAAGTATAAACAACAGCAAATTGAAGAGAGCAATCTAGGAGGATGGGACTTCATAACCTGAAGCTGTAATTGGACAATTAACCCCAATATGTAAATAGACCAACACTTATAAAAGTGTGAAAACGTGTGATCCATCGTCCATCTTGGGTGTAGCCTCACCTGGGCTCTTGTACTGCCCAAGGTATCCTTTGAAGGCCTTTTCAATAAATACCTACTTTAACACTGTCTAGCCTCTGTTCTAGGTAGCCTCTCAAGGCATCACCCCCTCGGCATTCAGGTCAATATTTCTTGCTTGTCTTGACTTACTATATATAGATTTGGGAGAGCTTGTGGTTTGATATCCTGTAAAATTCCTACAACAGTTCAACATAAGGGGCCAAACGAGTAAATTCTTACAACATGTCCCCTGTCATCTCATTTCTGGGAGTTTTCTTAACACTGAAAGCCATTATTCAGTCTTTCAGTAACTGTCAGTCAGCACAGACATCTGTACACCCTCTGCCTGGCTGCTCTTAATTAGAGGCAATATGGATGTTTAGGAACAGCCAGGAGAAACACTTCTTGCTCTGGGAGCCAGCTGCAGCTTTGCAGAGCTGAACAGTGAAAAAGAAGAGAAAATGGAGAAGCTAATTCCACCTGATTTACTTGTCCTGCAGCATTTCCACTTGTTGGGCTGCTGTTTCAGGACTGACACATGCATCACTGTGGAAAAGCACAAGGATTCAGTTATGTCCCCAGTCATGACAACCAGAAGAGGCTGCTGATGGATCTAAGTGGTCAGGGATGGGGCCATATGGACACCTTCTTTACTCCTTCAGCACGGGAGTTCAATGCTCATAAACCAAAA
Source organism: Ploceus nigricollis (assembly GCA_013399945.1). NCBI lineage: Eukaryota > Metazoa > Chordata > Aves > Passeriformes > Ploceidae > Ploceus > Ploceus nigricollis. Next base: position 3,278,334 of record VXBC01024469.1, read on the forward strand.
AGGGTATTTCTCCACAGTGCTCTGAAACCTGTTTGATCACGGTGTTGGGGATGGGTTTTGTCTCCACTCCAGGGCTTAAATCCTGCAACATCAAAATATTTTAGTCTGGCAGAGTCCTACTTTTTTGTACGGATATGCTGGGGGTTTTTTAAGGGCAATCTATTATGCTTAGGATCTGTCATTTTTTGAAACTTCAGAGCTGTTTTCAAATACTGGAAATAATTTATTTACCGTAGCAATGTGATCAGACACACTTCATGCTTTGATCTGCAATAGAGCCTGGTACAGACTTCATGTACTGTCATCATACCCTTACTGATCATATGCTCACAAGGAACAGGTACATGTTTGTTCCTTCCTACGCTGCCATACAGTTGCTACAGCAGATTTTCCTTCAGGTGATGGACTAGCAAGGGAAGACCACATCCACAGCCATTTAGGAGGAGGTTAAGTCCCAGATTCCATATCCCTGCTGTTGAAAGATGCATATTACAGATAAAATGTGGGTAGATCCTATTGTTAAAAGTGTTATGTTGTTCTCTTAGCATCTGACCATGATAAGACCAAGGCCGCATAAACTGCAGGGCTGGAGCAGTGGCTCTGGATAGGGAACACTGGATCCTCCAAAGAATCTGTGGAGAGAGAACCAGTGGTTGCTCTTATGTTCACTGTGGTCCTAGGTCCTTTTCTAACTTCCTTCTAGTTCCTTTTCTGCAGAAAGAGACTGTCTTAACACCCAAAGACTTTTTTCTCCTTATTCCTGTCATCTTTGTTTTTCTTTGCAATACTGCTGAGAGGTCATTCAAATTGTAATCTCATGTCCCAGAGGTTTTGTCTGTGATATTTTCATGTTCCTTTTCTCTTTTTTTTTTTTTGGCCTAAGATAAAGGAGAGAGAAAACAGAACAAGTCATTGCTGCATAAACTCCAGTCTCCATAGCAACAATGAAAAATGTTTCTCTTCCTCAGTTTTACAATTCCAATCCTGTAGTCTGACCTGAGGCTTGGGAGAGTGGCAAGAGATTAAAATATTTTCTAACTTACTTGTTCATTGCAGTTTTGAAAGCAGGCTACTGGGGTGAGTAACATAGGCCAAATTAGACCCAAAAGCTTTCCTGAGATCTGGAGTGTGAGACAGGCTTGGGAAGGGCAGGTAGGAAGTACTGGATTTAGCTCTGTAGGACTCGTATGCAGTAAAGCACATTGCTGTAACGCAAACCGCCTATGACAAAGAAAGCAATGGAGAAAGGAAAATGTTAACACTAAGCAGTCTTCCTCTGACCATTCCACCACTGTGGGATCAGGAAGGCAACGCTCTACTAAATCCCTAGAAAATATGGGGCTGCATTGCTATATTTGCACCAAAATCAAAGTAATTGTCCCAGGTTACTGCCATGAACCTGTCACAGCAATGCAGAGTGAACAAGGCACGCAGGCAATGCTGCAGTCCTGAGCACAGGGGAGCTGACAGACATCCATGACCACTCCTGCTGTGCACAAACTGGATTTTCTGGGACAACTGGGGAATTTTGAGCCTGAGGAAGACTGGACTCCACAGTCTGAGTCAGTGTCTGGCACCAAGACCTTGGTTGTGGCTTTGGAGTTCTATGGATGGATCAGCACATGGCAGTGGCTCTCCAGAGGAAAGTACCTTAAAGTAACAAGAGATGCTTGGAATACTTGGGTTTTAGCAAAGCCAGTTCTTCCTAAATCTTTTCTTCCCTGGCTGCCAGTCTCCTGGGCAGGGGCTGCCAGTGAGCAGCAGGCAGGGGCTGCAGATGTGCAGCTGTGTGTGTGCCACACTCCTGTCCACCCACAGCAATGTGTCTGTCACACATCATTAGGCATCTGAGTTGTTTGTGGAGAAGGTGTTGATTTTCCCTCTCAGAGTCTGAGCTAAGTTCAGATTAGCTAAGTTGCTAATCAGCAACCAACAGCATGACTGGTGCTGTGCTGGCCAGTCTCTCTGGTGACCAGTGAGAGGACCTAAGGGATTGGCATGAAACTGTGCCAGGGAGATTTAGGTTGAGTATTAGAACAAGGTTCTTCACCCAGAGGGTGGCTGGGCACTGGAATGGGCTCCCCAGGGGGTCACAGCACCAAGCCTGACAGAGTTCAAGAAGCATTTGGACAACACTCTTGGGCACATGGTGTGATTTCTGGGGCTGTCCTGTAAGGGGCCAGGAGCTGGACTTGATGATCCTTGTGAGTCACTTGCAGCTGAGGTGATTCTGTGATTCTGTGACTAGGACAAAAGCAGGCTGAAACACAGATGCATCTAAACAAACCTTATAGCACATAAAAATGCCCTTAATTTCTTTTCCAAGCTCATCTTTCAATTGACACTGTTAATTTGGAATAGCTGAACTGGACAGGAATGCTGTAATTTAACTCAGAAGAAAAAAAACAAAGCAGAGTAGTTCAGTTTGATCATTTGTAAAGAAAAGCCACAAATGAGTTTTCCTTCTTACTGTACGTGAGGGTACGATCTGAGAGCACTGTACAATACCATCTTAAACTGATACTTAGGACAGGTCCATTTTCCCACTACCCAGTAGTATGTGCTCACATTATAAATTAAATAGGATGGAGTTCTCAAATCAGTTTTAACTGAGTATTTGATTAACTAGAGATTTTTTTCAACTTTGAAAAGTTCTTTTAATTTACTGGGTATAATCAAAGGTGACTTCACTGATAACAGCATGATATCTTTAATAAGTACTCAGGTAGTCTGCTCTGGCAGACTTTCTGTGCTACAGATTCTGTACATTATTCCACCACAGTAAAGCTAAGTGAAATCCTGCCTTTGATACAACCCCAACAGGGAATTTCCATCTTAGATTGCTCTGCATGTTTTATTGGTTTTGCTGTTTATCCCACAGGAAAAACACAGTGTTTCAGATTCCGTACTTGTGTTTTCTCCAGTCAAAACCAGAAATAGGAACCTTTGGGAAAAAAACTGGCAAATGTGTTCATTTGTTTAACACAAATTTCACTTCAACCCTCAAGGAATGTAAATGGCATACACCAGAAGGCTCATCAGTGACAGAAGTTCTGTTGCAAGTGGTGGTCTTTCAACAAAGTACTTATTAAGGGCTTTACAGCGATAATAAGCACTTATAGCAAGTTGATAAATACTCAATAACTAAACTTAACTTTATTAAAAAAAGGATTCTTGTTTATACTTCAAGTACTAGCTTTGAAATGGTTACAGAGGTTAAACACAGAACTCCCCAGACACACATATCAGTTGTGCAGGATCATAGATCCTGTAAATGAGCTTGTTGAAACACCTGGTATTTCCTCAAAACACACTGCTACAAGTAGCAAAACCATTTAGTTCTTACGCACTGAATTTATGCACTCACAGTTCTCAACTTCAATGAACAAAGAATACTTTGTATATACGTATGTAAAGGTTGCATCTAAATAAAATTTGGTTCTGTCATCTACATGTACCCTACCTGGTAGACAGAGCACTGGAAAAGCTGGAAGGACTCAGCATTGTCAAAGCTGTTCCCAGAGCAGAGCTGTGGCCACTGAAACTGCTGGAAATGTTCCTACCAAAGCCAATAGTTTTACAGCAGATGCGTAACCTCCGTGAACAAGAACAGATCATTTACAAGTGCAAATGTTATCACTTCTAACACCTTTTAATTTGCATCAGTCTTTGCAGCCAACTTCCTGATGTGGCTGCATGGGGAAGACCCCTCCGTACCCCATTGCCTTAGGTTACAATGTAAGATGTAACCAAAAGTATGTATTCTATTACCATCTTCATAAGCTGTTAAAATACTGGGGCAGTGGTTTTTATCTTTTCCATGACTCATCCCTAATAACTCCCTCTGAGGGGCTATCTCTGCTAATGGGACATCAAGGTCTCCCAGCATGACTCATAAAATTACATCATCCCACTGTGAGATGCCCCGCCCAGGGGTAGGAACCAAGCATTCCTCCCTGGATACAATCTGAGGCTGGGAACACCACAGGGGCACTACCACTGGATTCCCAGACAACAAGAGCTCAATACCCACTACTGGACCTTGAAAGACCAGATTGTTCTGCAGGATCACTGTTTTGACAAAACCACATCCATCACTCCAACAGGACTGTAGCTACCATTTAATCAGACTGTTACCACCACCCTCACTGACAGGGTGTCAGGTCGTATTTTGACTGTCAGTTTAAGCCAGTGTTTCTGTACTACTGCCTTTATTTTAATTTTCCTATTAAATTGTAGTTCTGCCTTGGAATCTCCCACTGGTTTGTTTTCAGACTCATACAATCATTGCTCACTGTGAGGCAGGCATACCAAGCCTGGTCCAGCACCAGGACAGCAGTAGGAGATGGGTCAGGCAGCCCTGTTTATCAAACAAGCCAGCAACACCTGTGCTGCTGCATCTATACTCTCCTGCATCTACAACATCCAGCAGGAAGGATTTACCTAGAAACCCTTTCCAAGAGTTCTGAAAATCAACAGTTAAGCAGGATAGCACATAGAGACTTATTTTGCCCTAGAATGTGAGCTGTTTTTCACAGTGATTCAGCTTTCACGCTACATCAAAGGTACATATATCCTCCATGGTCCTACTTGGGTAAATCAGTCTGCTGGAAGATTCAGCCTTCCCTCTGCTATTAGATTAGCTATAGAAAGATAGCTAATCTAATAGCTTTATAGAGGATAAAATAGATTATGACAGGCAGGGAAAGGCATGTTTCCTTCATTAATTGTCCAATGTTTTTACCTAGAAGCCTATGAAAATTTGGCCACTGACTCATCCATGCATTGTCAGTGTCTCACAAATACGTATTCAAGAAGAAGAAATAGAATGTCCGCTAATAATTCACAAATATTAAAGTCCAAATAGCTAAGGAATAAAACTTCTTCATAAATCCTACCTTCAAGATGTTACATTATTAATTTACTTTTAAGAAATAAATACGTCCTAATAGCTCTTGCCAGGCAGTCAGTTAAAAACAGCAGAAACCCACATCATAGGCGTAACAAAACACTGAAAGAAGGACATTTCATTTGTTCTTTTTAAGATGTATAACTTTGCGTATCAAAACTGGTCATTTTTAATGACAGAGATTTCTGAAAATTCTTTACTTGTTGATAAGACTTCAGCTTGTGCCTTTTCCAGCTACTTAAAACTTCAGCTCCCTCCAACTCATTGTTTTCCTCAATTTAACTGTCATTAACCACACTTGTAAATCAAAGAATTTTATTAATGCCTGGCAGTGTTGGCATCACAAAGCTTCTGTGGGGCCCCACCACTCACATAAGCCCTGCTCAGAACAGAGCACACCTTTACTATTACCACTGCCTGTCTTAAAGCCAGCAATCTTGAAAGATACTTCATTGCTGAAATGGAATTTTGGCTTTTGTGAGAGTTGTTTAAAACAAGAATACAAATATTGTACCAAAAACAAACTACTGTTGGGAATGAAAGAAAAAATTTGTTGGACTTACTAGACAGAGGGTTGTGGATGTAAAGATGTTTACCCTCACCTCCAACTCCCTTTAGGTCTCACTACAAGCTGAAGTTTTTCATACCATATAGCAATTTTTCATTATTAATTGATTTAGCCTCTAAAAATCTAGGTGCATACATGAGTAGACAGATGCAAAACAAGTATTTTAACTAGTTTCAATGAACTAACAAGTTCCATTGCTAAAAGTAATGGTGCTTTAAATTGCAGTATTTGAAATAAATTGGATATTGACTGGAAAGCAGGCACGGGTCTACTACCAATCAAGGACTGGAAACAAACTCTGTTGTCAACACCCAAAAACTACTTTTGGTATGAAAACCAAATAGATTTAGTGATGGAATTACTGATTACTCTACATCTGATGGAAGTGCAACAGAATAAATCTTTATGTCCTAAACTCCAGATTTGGATTAGATTTTTACAGCCTTTAAACTGTAAAAAGAACAAGACTTTAGGAATGTGTGAACGGCAGTATCAGAGACAATTTTCAAGTTTCCTGTATGCACATGCCATTTGCTTCCCACTTTGATGCTGGGGCATCCAAGGTATGGAGCAGGCCAGGAAGGAGCTGCCGTTCTCCCTGAAGCACCAGAATCAGGACCTGTGAACAGCCCTGCAGCCTGGATGTCATCTCTGCCCTCCACCCTGTTTGCACTGGGTGCCTGAGGCTACACCACGTTCCTACTGCACACACAACAAAGGCGGTGGGTGCCAGAGGAAGATGCAGCAAAGCAACCACACGTTCCTCACACAGCACTCCTGCAAGTGAACTTTTAATAGAAGTGAGCAACCTGCAGCCTACAATCCCATCAAAGAGCAGGAGAGAGAAAGAGGCTGCTCCCCAAATTGGTCCCCACTCTGTTAGGATCCTGGAGCGCAGCTTTGGCAAACACCATGTTGTTACAAATTGAGACAGATGGAAATGTGCTTCCTTGTCAAAGCTGTTATTCCCCAAGAGCAAAGAAATTTTGTTGTCTTAAATGTGCCATGAGTTACAGACAGAGAAAGGTCCAGAAATAGAAGAAAACTAATAATATAAAACTGGGTTTGGAAGATGAAATTAAAGCTGTCTTTTGCACATAAAGGTAAAAGGTTTTATCTGTTTTTCTTAACAGATAAAACCCCCTTTTTTTTTAGTTCCAACAGTATGTGTTACAACAAGCACATATTGTCTTACTGAAGACTTAACCTATTGGAAATAAATTACTAATGTTCGTCATACAGTATTATCAACAGGACAATTTCTGCGCTCAAGTAATTTATAAATTCTGGTCTGTACAAAATATTGCATAATATGGGATCCCAAGTTTTTAAAGAACCTTTGAATTCAAACTACAGCACAACCCACCCATGAAAAGTTTTTAAAACTTTTAGATACTAACAATAATCTGAATTTAGCTTTGAAAAAAAACACAGAATTTTCTGCCTAAGGGTGATTCAAGGTTAATTTAATAATCAGTTACATCTTTTATTTTAAAGTCCATTTCACAATAAAGCTCAAGAAGAAAACCAGCTTCCAATTTCACCAGCAGTACGCTCTTCTAATACTGCTCATTTCTTTCCATGAAAACAAACCCACTCTAGTACCATTCCTTTGTCTACTGAATCCTCACCAGAAAACAAATGCTAATAGCATCTTTTCCATTAAGAGGATGATATACAAACAGAAAGATGTTTTGCCCCATAGGTGCCAAGATTACAAAACAACACCAAAACTAACAACTCCGTATTTTAAAAATGTCAATTTACTTTTCCCAAATTCTTTCAGTCTTCACATCCATTAGGAGGCAAAAAAAAAAAAAATAATGCAATTAACATAAAAGTGTTGTGATTATTCCATTTTTCCATTTATTCTTGCACAGAAAGCCAAACACATCCATTTCAGAGAAGTTATAGCATCAGCAGCATCCATTATCTCACAGAAACCACATTCAAGTACAACTGGAAAAAGCAGTTTCAAAATGCTTCCATATGCATTAAAATAAAATTTTTCATCTTTTAGGTTTTGTATTCTGAGTCTTTAGAAACAGTGATTTTTTTATTAGGTTTGGTAGCCTCATCCATCAGTTCCTTCAGCTGCCCAATCTGTTCATCACGGAAGTCATTAAGTTTTTCTTCTGTGAGCTGAATTCCATATACAGCCTTTTCTCTCAAGTTTTGTTTGCCCTCATTAATTTGTTGATGGATCAGTGCTGCATAGTTCTAATGAGAAAGAAATATAAAGGTCACAAAACTGACAAAAGCAAGATTCAGGTCAACTTTTTTTAATAGCATTACATTGCAATAACATATTCTTACACAATCTCCTACAACAATCAACAACAAATGACTAAAAGAAATTTTACACTTTTTATAAGAAACAAAACCTATTGAAGCATTTCTAATATCTACAGTCATTTTATGTAGCTAGTTTAAAATGCATATGTGTACAGATTAATGCCCTATCATATACTACTACTGAAAACAAAACAAAATTTAATTATAGATCTAATATATGTATTAAAATAATCTTTCCTAGATAGCAGGATATCACTAGGATACACTTTGTAAACTGATACATCCAGAAAAGCATTATTCCCAATTTTCAGCTAAAAGAAACCTCGGCATTGCATACTGAACTGTTAATCCAATTACCAGCAAAGGAACTACAGCCACTACTTCAACTCCATGTCTAATAATTCCAGAGAAGTGGGCAAGAAGAAAGAAAGATATTCATGAGCCTGTGATAAATTTCAAAATGACACTATTCACTAACATAAATACATTAGATTGTTACTGGACCATGTCAAGCCTCACTGAAGTCAGCAGGATCTTACCAGCCCTGTTGCAAAGCTTAATTCATGGCTATTTAAAGTAAACAGGCAGCTAAAACAAACTGGGGCAAACAAAAGTAAATTTTTATTCGTACAGACTCTGAATCAAACTGATTCTTCAAGGTTCTTCCCAACATCACCTCTCCTGATTTTAAATTAAATAGGCATTCAGAAATAGTGACACCATGGTTAATTCCCGTGGTAAACCTACACCTCAGTGGTATTACCTCATGGTAGAGCTGCTGTAGGGTTTAAAAGAAACTAAATAGGTTTTTTCCCAATGATTGAACAATCACATGGTAATGATAAGATAAAAAATTGTAATGGGTTAATTCTTCAACTTTGCAATTCATAGAATTTCTTATCAAGGCAGATGGACAAATGTGATTTCTGAAGCTACCCAGCAGACCAGTAACACACTGACAGTTACACATCAACCATGCCACCTCATCCTACTTTATTCTGTCTTCACATTTCTGCACAGAACAATCCAGTCAGTAATGACTCTGGACTAGGAAAAAAAAAAAAAACCAAAAAAAACCAAAAAAAAAAAAAAAAAAAAAAAAAAAAAAAAAAAAAAAAAAAAAAAAAAAAAAAAAAAAAAAAAAAAAAAAAAAAAAAAAAAAAAAAAAAAAAAAAAAAAAAAAAAAAAAAAAAAAAAAAAAAAAAAAAAAAAAAAAAAAAAAAAAAAAAAAAAAAAAAAAAAAAAAAAAAAAAAAAAAAAAAAAAAAAAAAAAAAAAAAAAAAAAAAAAAAAAAAAAAAAAAAAAAAAAAAAAAAAAAAAAAAAAAAAAAAAAAAAAAAAAAAAAAAAAAAAAAAAAAAAAAAAAAAAAAAAAAAAAAAAAAAAAAAAAAAAAAAAAAAAAAAAAAAAAAAAAAAAAAAAAAAAAAAAAAAAAAAAAAAAAAAAAAAAAAAAAAAAAAAAAAAAAAAAAAAAAAAAAAAAAAAAAAAAAAAAAAAAAAAAAAAAAAAAAAAAAAAAAAAAAAAAAAAAAAAAAAAAAAAAAAAAAAAAAAAAAAAAAAAAAAAAAAAAAAAAAAAAAAAAAAAAAAAAAAAAAAAAAAAAAAAAAAAAAAAAAAAAAAAAAAAAAAAAAAAAAAAAAAAAAAAAAAAAAAAAAAAAAAAAAAAAAACCCCCCAAAAAAAAAAAACCCACAACCACACCAACAAAAACTGACAAACCCACATAAAAAATACCAAAACAACAACTAAAAAACCCAAACAAACAAACCCCACACCACTTTCATTATACCAAACAGAAATTAATACTATTATTATGTGGTCAGTGATTTGTGGAACGGTACTGCATGATTTGATGATACATAGTAATTTAAGATTCAGCTTCTATCTAGAAAATGTGCCATTTCCTAACAGCATACAAACTTAATGTGCTGAACTCCAAAGTTTTGTAACAGGTTTAAAAGCATAATGAAAAAATAAAAAGGGCAGAAGCTAACATTTGCTCTTTCAATAATATAACTTTCATCATAAAATTCAATGATCACAGTCTCTCTCAGGTAACAAGGAGCAGTATGGTCATGTAAGGTCTAAGTTTTCATTAGAAATTAATAAATACTTAATAAATTTTAAAAAACTTAATAAATTTAACTATTTTCCAGTGCCATCTTCCTTACCAGGAGAACTGAAACCAACTCTTGCTTAACTTCCTCAAATAAGGAAAATTACTTCACTTCTGCCTTTCATTTTACATTATATTTAACTGCATCTTCCAAATATAACAAACTCCTTTGTCGTCAATCATGACACAAATCCTTAGCAGATTTTTCAAGGGCATCTTATTTCAATTATGGATCACACTGTGCCCACAAAAACAGACAGCAGACACAAAATGGAACACAAGTAATCCTGCACCCTCACAGAGCCAGGCACAACATACACAAGGATGGCAGAGGGACACAGGAGATCTCCTCCCTGGTGGCTTTTTAGGTTGGTTGGCTGTTTCTTTGGAAGTAGCTCTTACTGCAATGATCCTCTGCCTGCACCAGCTGTAAACTTTCTGGGCTTTTACAGGAAAAAAGCAAGCAAAACCCACTTGGTGAATGGCAAAAGCCCTTCCCCCTTGTATATGACTGCCACCAGAAACACAGAGGATCAGAATCAAGTTCAAGTTATGACCACCTCTCCTGACCATTTTTACCATCAGAAGATGGCTGATTTATTCCATATTAAATCCCAGCCTGCTGCCCATCTGTATCACAGACACCCTCCTCACCTTAAAGGAGGCCCAAGGTACCAGTCCAAGGTGCAGACTGGCCATTGCCAGTCACTGCATTGCCACCAGGAACTGCAAGCACAGAGACACCCCAAAACCCTGCGGATCGCCAGTGTGAGGCAGATCCCTCCCCTGAAAGGTCTGATGCACTCCACACACAGGTCACGGTTCTGCCTCAGATCACTGACCTCTACAGCATGCATGCTGAACCCTAGCATCAGGCTCTCTTAAAATCCTCTATGAGTAAATGCTTGAACCTGAACCTCTAAATTATTTATAAAAAAAAACAGAAGGTATTTGCTATAATCAATAACCTTAGGGTTTTTTTGTTTAAATTCACTAACAGAAGCAAATATAGAGTTCCCCTCTGCTCTCTGACTCATAGGCATTCACAGAATGCACAAATTCATTAAAAGAGCAAGGGGATGGGTGACATTTGAAGTTTAAAATACCACACACTACAGAAAGAGCATCAGCCTTCTTGTTTTCCAAGTTGGGAAAGGATTAAATAGAAAAATAAAAGCAAAAATCACACAACCAAAAGCCCCACTTCCCTGACTGCCAGATATACAGATCAGATATACAGATATACATATATATCAGATATACAGAACCAGATCTAGTTCACTCTGACACACATTTATCTCATATGCTAATACAAAGTGCTGATAAACATTTGTTATTTAATCATAAAATTAAATGAGTTAAGAGCCCATTTTTTCATTTTCACTGAAAAGAACAACAATCATAATTTTTATTTTCTCTGGCATCCTCCTAAACATGTACAATGCTGCATTTTAGACAACTGCTCCAAAAATCTCAATAAGATGTGTCTGTTCACAGTAACTACCTTAACTACCTGTACAATTCACTTTCTGGTCAGATTTTCTCTTTAAAAAAGGTCTAAAATTTTTATCTCCTTTAAGCAGTTGAAGTATAAAGCCGAAGTATTCATCCATTCCAAAAAGGCTATCTCCACTTGCAGCCAAATTAATGACAGTACTGATAAAAAACATGACTGTGGCCAGATCAGAAAATGCTACTCTGAGATGTGTTAAACAGGGCACAGTCAGGCACTAGAAAAATGCTATGAGTTTATTTTAAATTTATTTTATTCAGGGTGACATTAAAAAAAAACCAAAAACCAAAAACAAAAAAAACAAAAACAAAAAAAAAAAAAAAACAACAAAAACAACAAAAAACCCAAACAAACAAACAAAAAAACAATTAAAAAAAAAACATGGTCTGACAAGCCACTGTCATCACCCCCTGGAAATTAATTTCAAATTGCAGCATTTCAAGTGTTTCTGCTGCTACTCAGAGCAAAATCAAATACATGCTGCTAAGGGTGGCAGCATGAAGAAACAGCTGTGAATGAACAGCACAGCAAGGAGCACCCTTTTCTTACTATTGTGCAGAGATATGTTGAATTAATGATTTCATATTCATTCAGATAGAATTCTGCAAATTATTTACTCTATTTTTTACTGCAAAACTGTTTTGATGTTAAGCTGAGAATCAGAAAAATACGCAGCATAACAGAAGTGATTTTTAAATGGGTGCTACACCCCATGAAAATCCAGAGTATCTTCTTCATACATTTTACCTGTAGCTGTAAGTATACTTAGAAATGCAGTAATAACCCAGGAAAATTCTACCACATTTAAGCTCAGCTTAATACACCAGTAGAGTGAACATTTTCATGCACTCACATACACATTAACCCATAACAATCTATATTTCACCAGGTAAGACCATTAAAAATAGCCCTAAACATTTTTAAAATTGCATAAAATACAACTACTGCCAAATTAATTAACTGATGTGAATAAACACCTATGTAAAGTCCCACATCCTCTAACAGGAGCAATGTATTATCAATTTCAAAATTTAAATTTCAAATCACTTTTTTGGTTTTGTAAAGGTCACACCATTAACATGTAAAAAAAGAAAACTCAATATACTACATAGAGTTCTGAGTAAGCCTTCCTGCTTTTGAAAATACCTATCAAATGGTATTTTAACGATACCAAGTAATGACATATGGCAGCATTAGAGGAGTTTCTTATGTGAATAATTAAAACAGTAATCGCTGGGAAAAGGGCAACAGAATGAAGAATCAAGACTTTCACTCTGAGGTACCTGGCACAGCAGCGGATCTCTAGGGAATAAAGATGTCCAGCTCCTACTGCAAGTCTTGACAGAAGGTGAGAAAGTAACTTTTTCTTTCGGCACTTGAATCACCTCAGCATCCACCATATGTGTAACAACACACAAAGCACATACAAGAAAGAAATAGCAACAAGCTACTGTAATTCATGAGAAGCTCTAAATCAAGTTGTGTAAAGTTCAGCTTGGATAAGCTATTTTGTATTTCAAGCCATTATTAGATGGAAAGATTTGCAGAGATCATTTCAAGCCAAGTCATGCACTTGCAATGGGACTGCCTACACATAAATGAAGGTGCCTACGTGAAGCTAGAGATGTATCTTGTCTTTGTGCTGGGCATTGGAGAGAGAAACTTCTGTCTTAAACATGCTGTGATGACTGGATACACTGTCCTCCAGAGATATGGTTCTCATCACTGAGAAAGCTACTAGATGTCTGTCTCTGGCTGTAGACGACTATCTAATCATCATCCTTGCTTATGGTAAAAGGAAAATGTTCATTAGTTATTTTGTTTTGTACTTCTTTAATTACAAAAGGCAACAAAAATACCATTTCTCCTTGAATGACTCTGCAATCCCTTCCCTGAAGTTTGTTTTATCTTTTCCTAAGGCTGCTGACATCAGACTTGGCAACATCCTGAAGGGAAACGCATGAGAGAAAAAAAACTGTACTTCCTCTTTATCTTTAGAACTAACTTGTAATTATGCATAATTTCATTTCTGGGGATGAAAGACCATGTCACTATCTCCAATTACAATGCACAGAGGTAAAACAGATTTCTCCAGGATGACATCTCTGTATCATAAAGAACAGGAACAAGAAATCATCTAAGTTTACTAATAGTTAATCTGAAAGGAAAAGCCATGAGAACTTTAACAATATCAGGTTTTCCCTGGATATTCAAGAAGGATGCTAGTATGTGACTATCAACCAATTTCAGGAAACTGATCACATTAACACAATGATGCACATACTGTAACTATACAGAATTGTTACCATAAGGGGTTTGGTTGTTTTTTTTTTTTCGGTTGCTTGCTTGTTTGCAGTTTGGGAGCAAAGAATGAAAAAATGTTCAGCTAAAATGGAGCCAGGGAATATAATTATGTAATACTTAGTAATCAGCATGAAGAATTATTATTTGATCAGGAAGATATAAAATGGACTGCTTTTTCTGAACACAGTTAACTAATATTGTTAAACTCGAAGAAATGACATTTATTTAGAGGAATACGAAAAAAGCTCAAGGACTAAATCAGCTTTGTTTGTAGCTTAAAAAGCATGTTATTTTAATGTCCTTTTTTAATGTAAGATTTATGAGATCATAATTTGAGGTGAAAGTGGGAAGCTTATGGCCTGGCCATCAAGGTAAACAAATATAAATGCTATTGCAGCCAAAATGGAACACAGCACCATTTGTGGAAAAACAAGCTGTGATTATTTATTTCTTTCTGGGTCCAGAATACTTACGCCACTATTGTACATTGGGGCCAAAATACAGGTCACTAAAAGCTTTTTGCATCATCTGGTAACAACCATAGTCTTTAAGTCTTTAAGATTCTCTCCACTTAGGTCAATAAGCTTCATCTCAGGCCTTACACAGAAAGCCTGATCTTATTCTAGGGAATAAGGAACTTAAAAAATTTGGAAAACACCTGAACATTTAAGCAAAAATAAAATGGTCAATAAAGTTCTGGAAAGAGAGATCAATCTGAAATGTGGGTGCAGCACAAGAAATGAAGCAGGAGGAAGAGATGGGAGGTAGAACGAAAGACGTGGTCACACAATTGGGTTCCAATGGCTAAACAAGATCTTGCCATGGTTCTCTATCCTTGGACAGGTTGTATCATTCAAAGTGTGAGTTTCACTGAAAAAAACGGTTCCTTTATGAGAGGCTTAAAAAAGCATTCTTCTCTGATGTACATATCTGTATTTGAAAGCCTTTTAAATTGGTATTGGAGACAAAAATACTTGGAAGAGAAATATATTAAAATCATTAGAAAACTTATTAAACTTAACAATTTAAGAACAAAATATGAACAATTATTCCATCTGGACTTTCATCTGTAAAAATCAGGATGAAAATACAGTGTTACTAATACCAAACTATCAGACTGTTGACAAATAAGGACAAATAAGTTACAGACCAGAAAAATTAAATTTCAAGATCATTATTCCATATTTTCATACAAATCCTAATAAAAACCCAACAATTTGAAAGATGGTAATTTCTTGACTCAGTTTCTATTTTACTTTGACATTTTATGTCGTGCATAGCCAGGCAGCTCTCTGGTTAATAAAAAAGGGATGTTTTATCTGGCAGATATTATGCTATAGTCTCACAGAATACCCAAGGATTTATCGTATGCTGTTAATTTAAAACAAGGCAAGGGAAAAGACTGGAAGTCATAGTATCAGTTTGGTTTTAGGAATTCCATTTCTAATGCATCAGTTACACTGTAATATTTCTATTTAAACATTAAGCTAGGAAATCTTGGCAAAGTGTTTCACTGCAGATAATTCCCAGACAAATATCAACACTAAGTACAGGCATTTTACCTAAAAAAAACCACTAAAAACTGTTTTATCAACATAAGAACACAACTATAATTAAAGCTCACAATGCAAACATCACTTACAGACTTCTGTATCAATTCTTTAAATAGAGGACAAGCATCTTAAATCTACAGTTATTTCTTTCAGAAGTATGACATAGATTTTCAAGGAAGATGATGATTTCACATCTAGATATTCACAAAAGGAAAATAAAGCCTGTTTCCAAGACAACCACATTAGTTGCCAGACCGCTAGATACTAAGAACACGCAAAAAGATTATATATCCTAGATGATAACATTTCAAAGACTTCCATGCATATTCTTCCACTCAATTTATACCTAATGATTCATTTAAAGTGTTCATATATATCCAAAAGAAATTTGGTGTTCTTATTTTTCCATTGCATGCATTTCTACATGCTCATTAGAAACAAAACCTTTAACTAATACAGCAACAAAGAAAACTTCAAGTATAAACAAAAAATTAATCCACTAATAGGCATCTTGTATTGATTTCCATGACACCACAAATAACCCTTCTGCCGAGGGTGCACTGAATTTTTTACTTTAATGGATCGGTAGAAGAAATACATGCTTGAATGAATTAAGTAAAAAGTCATGGGCAGTATTTTAAAAACATACAAGAAGGTCATCAGTGTAGAAGTCAGATTCAGCCCTTGGGACAAACAGGCAGAAACTTCCCCAGTTTTAAATGAACATTAGTCAATGTTATCTGTTCCAATACAATAGATGAGATATTAATTTAGCAAAGCAAATTTAGTGTCAGAAAACACTGAATCAGAGGCTGATTTCTTTGGCCAGTATTACCAGGGTCCCTACAGTAACAGGGGACAGAGACAAGCCTTACCTCAGCGCTTGTGGACGCATTTAAAACAGACAAACAAGGAGTCATGGAAGTTTATCTACCAGCTGCTTCAACAAGACACAAACATTTTGAGGTGTGCCCTTCACAGAGCACTACTTAGGAGACTGGCCATCAATAAAAGAAAGCCTACACAGAGGCAGACTCATGATTTAAAAAATGAAAAAAATACTGCCAGTGGGAAACACAGGTGAATTCTTCTAAGGGTGTTACTTATCTAGGTATGACATTTAGTCTGGAACTTCTGAAGGTCCTAAATAAATCAGTGTATTTGGCCACAACCATTTGGTTGCAATTCACTCCTTCTTGCTTTTAAATAGCAGCAATAGGACATGTCTACAAAAAGAAATACAAATAGATGTAACTGACATCTTCCTTATGACAACAAACAACACACTGGTTTATATTTGTAAATTCACTCTATGGAAAGAAAACTTCTTACTGCAATTAACATCTACTTCACAGTACTTAATAAAAGGCAAAAAATATTAACTTACTACTCTCTGTGCTAGACCCAGTGCAAATTTTTAAAGTTCTTGTAGCTGCAGCAAAATATGTTAAATGGCATTCAAGTTTTAGACCAGACGAATGCTTTGTATACACATATACCTACCTCTGTCAAATGAAATTAAAAACATACATTGTTTAAAAAGTCTTCCATATCCTCCAAGCAGTAGAATAAATCATGGCATTTCCTTCATCTTTAGTTTTATTGCTCTCAAAATTACAACATGAGGTTCCTTAACATATGTAGCCAAAGAGTCCTCTGTAACTGCAGACAAAGATCCTCAGAGAAACTGAAAGTTCCCATTATAAACCTGGGCTTATTTTTTCAGGAGTTTCTTAGGGTAAAAACTCTAAAGCTTACAAATTTATGTATCTTACCAAGGGTTTTTAACTTGCAGATTTTTATATAATATCTGAATTACTACTAGCCACAGAAGTTAACTGAAGAAAAACAAATGTGTCATCAGTATGGTCAAGAGCTGCTAAAAGGGAGTATGAATCTTTATTGACTACACGAGAACCCTCCAATCTGAGAAATCAAAAACCTTCTGTAATCATCTGCAAGTCACTATCCATTTATCCAACAGCTCTGACATTTATGAGGATTTTATAGTGCCTGTCACAATACAGCAAGTGACGGCCATGCCGTCAAAGAAGACTGGAGGGGTTAAGTAGAAAATGAAAAAGGAAAATTCAGTCATCTGCTAAACAAGTTTCAAAATTCAATAAAGTACTGTAGAGACAGTTAATCTGAAAGTACTTCTGAAAAAAATCCATCAAATATTCTGTACTGTTCTTGGGGAGATCAAATACATATCAATCTCAAGCCTCAACACGTTCTCCTGTAATCTCTATA
The DNA here is from genome assembly GCA_013399945.1 of Ploceus nigricollis. NCBI lineage: Eukaryota > Metazoa > Chordata > Aves > Passeriformes > Ploceidae > Ploceus > Ploceus nigricollis. The sequence goes on from VXBC01024469.1 coordinate 3,295,841, forward strand.
CAAAAAATACTTCAAAAGCAACTCACCTGTATCTTGTTCTATTTTTTTTTCTTTTTTCCTCCTATTGCCAGAGGTTTTCCAGCTATTAAAGGGGGCTTGCTTTCAATTAGCAAATGACAGGGAAAACAGGATAGGGAAAAAATTAAAGGGATGGAAATCAAGTATGTCAAATAGCTTAGAGCTATGTACCTCACTTTTAAGTGAACACTCAGTTAACAAAGCTCATAGACTTCACAACAAAAATCCAGACTGCCTACATATTCCTAAAAATTCTCACCCACCTAAAACCTCTCCTTTTTCTCAGTGCAAAAACAGGCTGTCTGATCCCAAGCAAACAGGTATGTGTTGAACTGGCAAAGAAGTTAATTTACCTCAATACTTTAACTGCATGTGAAAATACCAGAGCCATGAAAATGTCAGGGCAACCTTTCAGAAACAGGGATGCACCACATTAGGATTGGTCAGTCGAGCTCAGTTCTGTGCTCTGGCACCCTTGCAGGTGCTTCCACAGCCAAATGCCACAGTCTTCACTTAGAGGTAAAGAAAGCATTAACATTTGGAGCAGAAGCAGCCTACCTGTGGCAGATAGCATGAATGGGAAGTGTCACATACTAGTTGTACTTGTATGTCCAAAACTCCCATGATAAACTCCCTCTGCTCTAAGTGGTACCATTTAATCATTTTGGTATGGTGCACCCATATCTGCTCAACTGCTCTCTGCACACTAACACAATGATACTCCTACCAGTAGCATCAATGTCAAACCACTGCACTTTTCGTTTACACTGGATTAAGAACCAAGTTCCTTTTCTACTGTATATGATCACGAAGAGTTTTAAATTGACTTATAATAAGTTTAGAAAAATCCTGTCATCCACTGATGATGCAATAAATATGGTTCCTACCAGTGAGAGAATACTAAAGCTATCCAAGAGGTTTCATTTGTGTTTCAGGACTTTTCAACACTAAGGAATTATCTCAGCTTATATTTGCATGGTTTTAAAATTATTCTGGACTTATTTAAAATGATGCAATGCTATTTGAGCAATAAAAACTTGAATTATTTTTGAGTTGTTTATACATCTAAATGGATTTTGCTTGCTAGCCAATACAAATATGGAAAAGAAAGTCTTGAGTTCATCTGCCCACAAGCAGAGCAGAACCTTACAGATCACACTGAATGGCAATTCATGGAGTCTTTGTAAGCAGGGGTTTATTTCAGTCTTAAAGGGGAGGATGAATATTAGCACGATTTGCTGTCCTGCGGAATGTTTTATGTACCTTTGAAAAAAAATAATTTGTGAAGGCACCAGTTGAGAAGGGAGCCTAGACCAGTCCCACTCCATCAGTTTAGTGATGTAGGGGAAAGCCCTCCCCCTCACCTGTATCATGAGATGCAGCAGGGGAGCACAGAACACATTTGCTGCAGGTCACAGCTCTGAGCACTGGCCATGCACAGGAAGGCATCGGATTGCAAGGGTTCCGCTGCCATCCCAGTACATGCATCGTTTCTATCATAGAAGATACAGGTAAACCAGAATAAACACTTCTTCCAAAAGCACTTGTGGGCTGCTTGAGAAATGTTCCTATGGGCTAGACATTGAAAGCTCCCCATGGACCTCTGACCCACAGGCACGAGCACTATGCTAAAGTCAGCCTGAAGTCCACCTGCTGTGATAGTGAAGGACTAGCCTTGACTAGTGACCGCTGCCCTAGAAAACTGGAACAAAATGTAACATCTCTGTGTCAAAGCATAACGTTTTAACAAGAATTTTTAATGCCTCAATAGGGGAAAACACTGAAACAAGACTGTACAGCACTGGGGAAAAGTGATGGGATCGTTTGTATTCTACTATATTTACGAGAAAAATAAAGCAGACTTTATCATCTTCACTGAACTCTTTGCTATATCCACTACAGCAGTGAATTTACAAATAACAACTTTGCAAGACATCTTCCTTTACAGAACCCAGTTTGGTAATGCTTTATTTCATCAGGTAGGTAGAGAACTTCCCTGGGAAAGTTCTGCTACATCTGCTGTCAAAATTATCATACCTATTTGAAATGTTTTTCAGAATCTATCTTCCCTCAACAATGCTCCTACAAGCTACCTAATCACAAATGAAAACAAAAAAGTTCCATTATTCAGGAAAAAGAAAACCTTTGGCAGGTAACTTGGTAAGTACTCAGTGAGAGGTGCATCACTGTACCAAAAGTTTTAATCAACAAATGGGATATACTAAATAGTACAAGAGATCATGAGAACTTAATCTCACACAACAGAATTGAACATCTGAAGGTGAAGAAAAAAAAGACAAAGCCAAATAAAACAAATTCAAAGTGAATTTCAAATTTACAATTAAATCCACTGCACACTGCTGCATGCTTTCTGCTAGACTACTAAATAAATTCAAGTGAAACTGTTAGATATCAATCTAATGCCATGAAACACTGGAACTAAGTCTTTTAGATACCATGGCATAAATTAAAAAAAAAAATGCACAAATTCATACACTTAATTTATTTTTATACTTGTTACCATGCATTAAAAGTGTGTATTTGTGCAAGTAAGTACACAAGCAATCCATCAAAAACAATACAATAAAAATTAATAATGATGTAGACAGCATTCACAGCAGTAAAGTACAGGTTTCCAAGCTCTTGCTAATTACCATGAAAGTTGTTCCATCACAGTTACATTCCACACTGCATAGCACATTAATCCTCATTTCAACGACATATGCAATTTATATGGCTGACTTGTGTCTCTGTATAAAAACAGATAAACTAAACTAAAGCATACTAAACATATTGTGGAAGCATAAACACACTGCTAACATCACACCTACACAGTTACATTTCTATATAAACTTAACTAATAGGCAAAACCCAACACAGTATGATTTAAAATGCTTCAGATTATATTACTCTTGGACTGAAACCAAGCAATTAAAAGTGCCACAAAGGATACCAATGTGTGTCAGTGATGATGTACCTTCAGAGTGCTGAGTCAGCACTTGTACTTCAGTACCATTCAGCTGTGACTACAACTTAGGTTACAACTGACTTTTAGAATTGTAGTTAGTTTTGCTTGAACATAAATTTTGGGAGCCTTCTCAGCTAACATTTGAAAATTATACTTTGAGTCAAATATTTTCTGCACATCCTCTACCAGCAATACCCAAAAGGTTTTGTGTAAAGGACTGGATGAGGTCACAATCAACCTGATCTAAAATGGCCCTTCCAGGCTACCTCTGCTTTATTACTCCATTCATTAAAAATCCAAGATTAGTCCAAGTTATATTTTAATGACTACTCCCAAGATAAAAATATTTAAATTACAAATCTCAGGTTATTGTTAAGATCTGATATTATGTTTTGAGGACTTCAAAACATCAGATTTCAGATTTTTTTCAAATGTTTCAGTACTGAAGATATCATATTATATCAAACAGTTCTCTTCTTTCCCCAAGGCAATTGTTTCAAAATAACTAAATCAACTACAAAGTTCACTAAGACAGACAAGTTCACACACTTAAAAGATCAGTAATATAATACTGACATTATTCAATAATCAGCTGATTTATTAAAATTCTTTTAGTATACAAGCTTTTACTAACATACACAAAAGCTAGTTTCCATCCTATTCTTTCATAACCAACACAAAACTTTATTAACAGCTATTTTTCAGAAAAGAAACAGACAATATTTAAATTTTCTTCACTATACCAAAGTCACTGAAGCTTTACTTCTGCAATATGCAAGTGAAAAAAAGAACAAAACCTCCTTTCTACTGGAAACACAATACACACTATGCAACAGCACTCAAAAAAATCTGATCAAAGTTTACAAGCTGTACATCTTAACAGTTCACCAAATGAGGCTCAGTGACAACAAAGCATAATTAGAAATGCTCTAATACACAAATTGGCATTACTCAAAGGTTTATCTTCTGCCTACTTGCCCCTGAGGTATTGTGTAAGACGATAGTAGCTCTAGTTTTTCCAGGGAACTCAGGAGCTCCTCTATACCCATCATCACCCAAACAAGTTAACGAGGCTTCTTCATGCAGCTTTTCCTTCACCCATATAACACTCTCTCAGAGACACCACACCAAACAATCTACCCAAGCTCAGTCTCATCTCTGTGGCCCATGAGAGTGCAAACCTGGCCCATGACATTTCAGAAGCAGGCCAGTAAAAGGGAAAGATGAAAAAGTGTGTGCTTACTTGTCTTATCAACACAAAGCAAAACCATGAACAGCAGCTGGACTATGTTCTCCAGAGGCCTCTGAAATAGCAGTGAACACTCTCTTTGAATTTAATCAGAAACAAAATTTTCTTAAAATGTTAATATTCAAATAATATTTGAACGGTACTGAATATTACAGATCTAGATGCAGAATAATGAGACACATGTCTGGCAATCCCTCCTGGTTAGAAAGACAGCAAAGGTGTTTTTTTTCACTTTCTTTTCCTTCCAGGAACACAATTTCCACCAGAGCTGAACATTCACAAATGCTACTGTGCAGACACAGTGCCCAGCTTTGACAGAGAATTTCATTATGGCCTAGAGAGTCTCCCCTTGTTTCACCAGACCAGCAGCAGAACAGCACCAGAGAGCTCAGAGCTTCTTTCTCAGACAGCTCAACTCCACATGGATTTCAGATATGACAACTCTTTATTTGGAGAAAGGCAGACAAATCCAACAGCTGTTGAGAATCTGCTAATGTGTGACAGAGAGAATTCAGAACAAAAGCAGCACTTGCACTTGACAGCAGAGGAGTCAGTGCTCTGTGTGCAGAGCGCTCTTACAGCAGTGCCAGGGAATGCTTTGAGAAGGTACCAGAACTCAACCACCCACCCTGTGAGCTTGGTGCCACAGTCCCTGGCACAGGTTTTGATCAAGGATAACCATCTTCATGTGAAACAACTCCCAAGTTCAGCCAGTGAGCTGGTACAGATCAGGGACTGCTCCCAGCAGGCAGTTTGGATATGGCCACCCTGCTTTGGAGCCTAAGAGTGTAGCAGCATGGAAATGGGCTGTTCCACTGCCAGGTGCAAAGCAGCCCAAGCACATCAGTTCAGCAGTACAGACCCACCTTTACTCGAAAATGCTGTGGCCAAACAGTCCCCAGCACACTCTGCAAGAGCTGTATTTCTATTCCCAAGCCAAAAGCTTATTTCATACACTGCTTGCTTTTGTCTTGTCCTCTGTGCTGTGTAGTTTTTGTATTGGGATAACTTCTTCCAAAACCCCAACACTGGGAAGGCTCTGAAGGCTCTGCATGGCAGAGTACAACATCTGGAATGTTGTCAAGCAGAATTAATACAAAGGTTTGCTTGCATGCTAACAGGAAATGTTTATGTTCTCTAACAGCAAAATTCCAACTATTTTCTCTCAACCAAACACTCTGATACATGAATGGCTTTACCTTCATACTTCAGTAAAAGAGCTGAAAGGAACTTCATCTTCACCCACAGCTACTGTCCACTAAGGAGACTGTCCAGCACACTTGCAATTTCAGAAGAACCCACTGAAATCACCCTGCAAAATCACAGGGTGATTCACTGAATTCACTGATTCACTGAAATCACCCATGATTTCAAAATGCTTTGCTTCAAGTCAAAGCCATTAAACACTCAATGAAGTAGATGGTGCCAAACCCCTGAAATATACCATACATGTACACTGCACAGCTGTAGATATATGAATACAGAAAAAAAATTCCAAAAGGTTGTAAATAGTTAACATCTAGAAAATTAAGTCTGTAAAACACTTAAGTTTGTTAACACTGGATAACTGATACTAATCAATGCCCTAGAAAACATCCTTAGGAGAAGCAAGTTTGTTGTAACGTCAAATGAAGTCAGAAACACTTTTTCCTGAAAGTGATGGGAATAAAACAAAATGCGGAATATACAATTTCCCAGAAGAGCTGATGAAACCTAAACTACAGAACACAAACTAGAAGTTAAAGGAGAACTTTCCCAGGAAACATGTGGGAATGCAATAAAACTGCCACTGATGGCTTTTTTCACAGTTTTTTCTCCAGGGCTCAAATGGCATCCCCAGCTCTTCACAGGTTTCCCAGCCACAAGAAAGTAGTCTGCGTTATTTTTAAAGTGGAGGAGGCATAATACGTGTGTATATATATACATATATACATATATATATATATATGTGTGTGTGTGTGTGTGTGTGCGTGTATATATATGTATGTATATATATATACACACACACACACATATAACATATCTTCTCTCACCAGGAATAGAAATCAAAACCCTTTAGAATGAAACAACACACACAGGTGGTTCTGTGTGAAAAGTCTAAAACTTATTACTTATATCAGGAGTATTTGCATTACTGGCAGACAGATGGAAGGGGTCAAGTCAAGGCTGGAAAGGTGATACCCATCATCTCAATCCAGGGTCTGGTGGTCCAACCATATTTACCAATTATTGAAGTAGTCTTCTACTGCAGATGTCTACAGAGGCCAAAACAGGCCTTGCCCATATCCAAAACACCAGCTGCTAAAAATGGCTGTTGAAGTTTAGAGATAGCAGTATGTCATTATTCATGTCCCAGGACACATAATCACAGGACAATGTCTTTTCAAAATCTAGAAATGACAAACAGAATATTCTTACCAGGATTTCCTTGTCTATTTTCACTGCACATCTTCTTAGTTCCTTCTTACACTTAAAACTGGGCCATCTGTTTTTCCATATGCTTAAAGGTTTTACAAGGACTTGGCCTATTGCAAGCCATGGAGACTTCAGCTTCCAAGTCTTTCTCATTACATCTTTTCACTAATTCCAACACAGACACCTTTACACCTTCTGTAATGAAGCTCCCTGAGTCCTAAAGGATTCACCCTCTGTTCAACTAAAATACTTTGAAGAACAAAGGCATCTTATCCCACATACTACCATTTTTGCAGCCTTGGGGTTTAATGCATCAACAGGAAACAAACCTTTAAACAGCTCCATTGTAAAATATAAATATTTAATTGTTTATAGCATATTTATAGCAATATAAATATTTAATTGGTTTATATCTAAAAACAAGGGTCCACCACAATTATTTTCTTCTATTTGGTAAAGACTGGGAAACACTCTGCTGCTGAGGAGTGGTATCTGCTGGCAGATAAGGACTCTAGAAAAATCAGATTCACCACTAAAACAATTAATAAAATTTTTTTAAAAGACAAATCAGATTTGATATTATTCACAAAGCAACTCTCACTTCCTTCTTGATGGATAGGATGATGATGTTTTTCTCAAAAGTGTAACTCCTTTCAGTTACACTGATGGTACTGAACTGCCCATGAACCACAACACTGCTAGTGCTACCAATGAGATTTCTTTTCACTTCTCAATAAGCAGCTGAACTGAAGAACAAAAGACATGTTTGCTATTAAATTAAAACCCTTTACATCATGGATCTCTTAAATAAATTCTTAAAATGACTCACTGTAATGGATGTTAAATAGCTCACCAGGGTACTTCACTGTGAACAATAAACTGAATTTAAAAGGCCCAGAAAACAACCGAATATCATGATTTGCTAAACAGCTTAAAATTAATTCTAAGCATAAAATCAAGTTTAAACTACTGCAAATAAAGTACATAGACAGAAAAATTAATTGAACATGAACCAAAATATCCTTAATTTTAGAGCAGCCTGCTTGTACCACAGCCAAAAGCTGACCTACACCTTCCACAAGGTTTTAGTATTGGAACTGTGGCAACCTGTAACTTTTTGGCTTAAAATATCATAGTGGACGACTGACACATGCCATACTCATTTTGAAAGGGACAGAAAAAAGATAAAGAGATCCAGTTTAAATGTTTCACTGGCATCCAGGAATAAAAGCAGGAATAAATAGTATTTTATACTATATTTTCATTTTTAAAGAAAACTTCCTACTCTGAACAGTACTATGCAATACCAACATACTTTATAACAGCATCTAAAATGTGACATTATTAACAATAAAACTCTTTATTTGGTGAAAAAAACGTTTGCCTTTGGGCTATTACTGTACCCTTCCAAAAATACAATAGCTTTAAAACTCAATAGATCCATTATGAAAAAAATAAAATAAATGTTAAAAGAGTTTTGTATCTACATACTGAGGCTCCATCTGCTCTGGGCATACTCTCCTGGGGACTACCATGGCTGATCTGAATTTTACAATTAAAGAATAGGCCAGGTTGGAAGGGACCCACAAGGATCAGTCCAACTCCTGGCCCTGCCCAGCACCATCCACAAGAGTCACACCCTGTGCCCAAGAGTGGTGTTTACCAATGCAAATCCAAACCAGAAAGCACATTATGACAATATTATGACTAAACCAGGTGGAAAGCCCAGTAAAGTTTTCTAATTGAAAGCCTTCTCAAAATTTGCAGCAGTAAGTTAACAATTCTCTATATATATTTCAATAAATAATTTAACAATAATTAAATCTGTAGGAATTCTAGTTTGTATTAGGAAATTCAGCAGCCTCTTTTTTCTAGCATAGGAACAAGGCTTCTCTAGCTAAGTATTTGCTGCCATCATGTGTACACTTTAAAAACTGCAAACTTATGAACAACACTGCCTTTATCAGGTCAAAAATCAGCCATGAGACTACACATAAGAGCACTACAGACTTCAGTCAGAAGGTGATGATGTCTCAAGGATTGCTGATGTAATATGAATTCTTACCTCAATACAGACTGCCTATTATAATCCAAATTCTACTACAAAGACCACATGCTTCCACTATGCAATCATAAGAAGCAAGAAACTGATTATAAATAAATGGTATTTGATGGCCCACAAAAAAAAAATATAAACCAGTTTCTCTGGCTTACTCCATGCAAATATCAATACTTCCAAAACCACGCAATACCTTCAGCCATGACATATCCAAAGAAGCAATGGTGCTGGGGACTTAAACCCTTCCACCACATTTCTTCTGGTTCAGGAAGGAATGAAAAAAAAGAAAAAAAAGAATGTTTCAGAGACCTAATGTTCATTTCCTTTAAATTACTGAATAGAATAGTTCAGCAAGAAGGAAAAAATACTTAAAGTGCATAAAACTAGTTTATCAAGTTTATACCATTCAGTAATTCCCATAGAGAAAGGAAAGATGTCTCTACATTGTGTCTCTTGTTAGCTAGTCTTGAAATAGGGGTGCAAGATCAATTTAGAAGGTATTTTACAGATTTACCTAGTTACTGCAGTGAGGAAAAAAGTGCATCATGCTCTCTTTCATCTTAGACTGCTTTGTCTCTCACTAATATTCCTGAAACAATTAAAAACAGGACATTAACAGGACTCAACACCCCCCCACATATCAATAAGCCTAAAATCCAACACTCAGTAACTATGCTTCTAGTAGGACTTCTAACTTGTTCATCAGAAATACCTCATTACTATACATTACTTCTGGAAATGACCTTTAAAAGCTAGAAGTTCAAACATTTTAACAGATACTATGGTTAAATATATTTTCTAAATTATATCCTTCAAAAATACAGTTTGAAATTAGCAGCTTTGAGACACAGAAACAAAATATATTTCAGCAGAAATTTTCTGCTTGATTGATTCCCAGGAGTGAGCTGCACAAAAAGCAGGATATCACTAAGAAGATGTATGGTTATAAGTACAGTCAGCTTCAACCTCAAAACAGCCAAAGCTTTCAGCATTACAAAAGACAGCTAAAGCAACATGAATGGTGATAAAGATGCCACTAAATACAAGATTATGAGGTCAAAATCTGAGGTTCAACTTCTTGCAAAAAACAATATACAATTAAACTACTTTAATATCAGTGAACTGTGTAAAAAAACCCTTTCACTCTTTAATGGATACACATCAGTATGTCCTAAGTACAGCTCTGTATATAAAAAATCTGGGGCTTTAAAATACTCCAGTATGCACAACTCTATTTGTGCAACCTCACATTATGCTGAAAGAAGAAAAAAAAAAACCCACCAGTTTCTAAACAATTATTCTGATAATTGCCATTTTAACTTGCAGAAAATATCAATTTTCTGTCTACACAGGACAGAAAGGCACATCTATACAGTATATGCAATTACAGCACTCATAATATTATTGCAGTAATTACAAAATATGGTACTTGACAGCACTTGTAGAAAGTTGGCAGTGTTTACAGTGTTGATAGTGAAAATGCACTGACAAGGCAGTAAAAAAACCCACCATGCTTACAAAACACTACATGCTGACAATATTCACACAAGTACCAAACAAATGCTAGAAGGAAGGTGTCAATAAAATATAAACAAGGAGAAATCTTCATAACTTAGCAACTGCAATTCATACTCAGTTTGTTTGTTTGACCCATGTAGTGTCTAAGACACTACACTGTCTTAAAATGCAACAAAGTTCAGACCTCGATACCTTGTTTTGCAGAGCAGAATGAGTTAAAGGACATGAACAATACTCTTGAGTTGCTTAAGATTGTACAGTAAGAGCTGTGAGAAAAAGCTGTGAGAAAGAACTGCAGAAACTGAGAAAGATACATAAAGAAGGAACTGCAGAAACCGTGTCTTCCTCCCAAAGAACAGAACAGCCTGCTGTGATAAAAGAAAAAATATACATTATGGCCTGCTATGTACTAAATCACACGTAGACTGAACAATTGGAAATTTTTATGCAGAAGCTAAAACAATATAAATATCTATGCCTTTTGTCAATAAACGTCCTTGCAGCATCACAGTGCTTGGCCCATCTTTCAATCACTGTTAACCTTCATCTGAAAACCTAACCTGGTAGGTTTTCTAAATTCTACTGCAAAATATTTTAAATATGAAAAATAGGGCTGTAACACTAGGGCAAAAGAATCAGAATACCCATCTGTTCCTTTTCCCTTCTTTTTCTGTTTTGTTTACATATAAGAGAAAGCAAGAAATCTAACAACACTCATACTTGCACACATACAACTTGAAGAAAACCTTTTAAGACACCCATTTGCTTTCAGTAACCTGTGTCATGTTAAACTTTTTGAAATGGTTGTCATGGAATAATGAAAAAGAGGAATCCGCCTAATTCACAGCAAATAAGATAAACATACATTTAAAGGGTATTTGGATATCTGAATGCACAAAATAACAGACTGCTGGTCATTGCAGCTCTGACTTTAAAAAATCTGGAGGTCCTGAGAATTATGTGCTATTACACATATAATTTGTACATAATAAAGGCTTTTGATTCCCTAAGTTTCACACACATACACAAGTACAATGGTATGTTAGAACATGGCTATGCACATGCTGTCTCATATGGCTTGGACAGAATTTTATACCACCACTAGATGGAAATCTGAATTACCTTTTAAAATGACTATCCTGTAAATGCTCCATTACTGGTTCTGCTTCTATTGTGTCTGGCTGTTTTCTTATTTAGAGACCTATTCTCACACTGTCTGTCACTAACCTGTACTCATTAGGAAGGTGCAGGTCTCTGCTCGTGGAGCCGACATTCACAAAACTTCTACAGTATCTTCAATCCTGAGAAATATGCCCTGCCAATGCTATTCAGTATAAGGAATAAACTTAAACTCAAATAGAGATGCATCCCACTTCTACAGCAATTGAAACTTCTCAATCTAAGCTGTAACTAATAAAATTGCTATACTCTGCCAAGAAATTTCAGTTCAGGGATTCAATTCGTGCCACATTTTAAATATCCAAGGCATGCTACAAAACTATCTGAAATTTATAAACCTATTTGCACATCATGTATTTATACTTGCAACATACCTGAGGTGACTGGCACAAGCAAGTGACTGACACTACTGTTGCATGTCACCCCTATGACTTGGATATGATTTCCTTCTGTGTCAAAACAGTTGTAAAGAAAAACTTCAACTAGCAGATAAGCAGTTATCAAAAGAGCCATCTGACTAGCTACATGCAACCATAAATATGATAACATACTGATAATTGGCATAGTAACATGACAGAAGCATTGCGATTACAAATGCTACAATTTATAAAATTTTGAATTTAGAAAATACAGTAAAGGTCTAAAACCAGTATGTACACAGGGGAAAAAAATAACAAAAAAAGCCCAAAAAAACAACCCACCCAGCAAGAAATCACTGGCCTCAGCAGTGGCCAGGTGAACCTGAAAGAGAATGATGCTGCTTTCTAGGTGAGAAGTAACAAATTCCCCTTCCTGCAACGTGTGTGCATCATGCACAAGCCAGTGAGTATCCACCAGGCTACCCCAAGTCTCACCACTTCAGAAAGCTCCCAGACTGCCTGGATTCTCTACGGAAGAGAAGCAGACATCAGCTCCTGCTTCTAAACCCAAATGTGAAAAAGCACTGAAAGGATGGAAGTGATGGCATAATACGAAAGAGTTTCATTTGCATGAAACTTCACAACAGGGACTCACAACAAAGGTCAACCTTTGCAATTGCACATAAATACTAATTCAGGACACTCACCAAATCATGGGTGCACCCAGGCAAAATTTCATCAGAGGTAGATTTCAAATCCTACAACCAAGCAGGCCACCAGGAATGCCAGGTCAGAGCAGCAGCGCGATTTCCTGTGGCCATTCATGCCCAAATCCCACATGCTCTTCAGTTTATCAGCCACAATTCCCTGGCTCTCAGAAAAGTGCAAAATTCCTTCCTACCTTTTGAGAAATATAAAAGAAAATAGAGGAAACTGACTCCAATTTAGTTCTTACAAATTAATAACTAGTGAACACTCTAAGTGGGGGATAAAAACATAGAACTCAGTAGGAATTTACTCTTAATAAGAAGGTTTTCATCCAGATAGCCATAAAAATCACTAAAAGCAAATTCCAATGTATCCAGTAATGTTAAAATGAAATACTACTCTAAATCCTATTTCACAACTTTAATAAAAGTAATAAAATCTCAAAAAACCTAAAGACACATTTTACTTCCAAAAAAATGTATTTCTTTGTCAGGCAAAGAAAACATTTCTTATATAACGTACTTCACTGAAATGGAGAGCAGAATTCAGAATGCCAGCAGCTGTTTTATACTTATACTACCTACATTATTTGCTGAGAGACAGCACAAAGGGCAACCCACACATCCCATTCCCATTTCAGTCTTGACTCCAGTATTGGCCACAATTTCCTCTTCCACCCTCTTTGACTACTGGCTCTTCAAATTCTCCATTCAACATTTCAACATATTTTTGAGTGCTAGTAGTTTAAAAATAAATCAAGAAGGGGAAGGAAGATATACTCGCCCAGAAAATTAAGAAGCAAAAAGTTCTGTAAGTGTATCTGCTCATGAGCAGAAAAAGACATATCAGAACTACTGTATTCTCTGAGATATGACAGCATCCCACAATCATCCCAGCAAAGTAAATACTACAAGTGACACAGGACACTGAAAATAAATTTGATGAATGACAATTACTTGTATTGCATCAAATACACGGATTCAAAAAATTTAGTCATTCCTGAGAGGCTACATGACAGTTCATTTGAAAGCTTGTAAAAAGGTTTTCAGGGTCAAGAGTGGCCAAAGAATTTCAAAGGCAATTTATTCAATCTATTAAACTGAGAAAATGTTGTGTAATTCTGCAGAATGATTCTGCTTGTCTTAGAGACAGTCCAGGCCCTCTCATCTACAGGGTCAGGCTTTTTAAAAAAGCCAAGAACAAAATGGTCATTTTCAAAATTAATGCTTAAATGCGAAACAAATTGTTACTGAAATTATTTAGCTGAATATTGTACCTATTACAATCTGAAATGAAGTAATCAATACTATCTTAATATTACTTATCTTATGTAAGCATTCTCATCAGCTACCATGATTTAGAAGACTGCTGAACTAATTGACTTATCATACCTATCAACATTAATTCAATACCATTCCAAGGTAATAATCAGTATCAATCTAATTATATCAGCAGTCTCCTGTAAACGAGTACCAATTATTTTAATTAAAATATTAAATATTTAGAAAATAGATAGGAACATATATTAATAATTTATATGTTTAATTTGAATCTACCTGAACAAGCATAATTCCTGAACAACAAAGCTTATTTTCTTTGTATTGCCCTTTAATATTTTCCAGCAGGTTTCCAGACACAAACTAGCAATCCAATACCAATGATAGGAAAACCACAATATTTATATTCTTCTACTTTTACATAAGCTCATATGGACTTGCAGTCTACTATTGGTCGTACCCACTTAAAAACTCTTCCAAGATTATTCAATGGATAGTTTCCCTATTTTACAAATGCAAATAGTTCAGCTTAGGTTTCCTATAAAACTACAACCATCTACATGGTTGGCTCTAACATTAAATCCCTTACTTCCTGTGCATTCTAAACAAGATAAGGTCCCTTCTCATCTCCTTTACAGGAAAACAACATGAACCACCCACATACTACAGCAATATAATTTCAGAGCTTTTTACCTCTTTTTCCCCCTGCTTTATTTTTAAAGCTGATCTTAGAAATCTCCTTACAGGTTTTCCACCATGTTTCACAAGAAATAAAGGAAATTTGTTCCATTTGTGAGACACAATCACAGAATCATTCAGACTGCCAAAGACCTTTAAGGTCATGAAGTCCAACCTTTGATCAAACACAACTTTTCAACTAAAACACGGCACTAAATGCCATGTCCAGTCATCTCCTGAACACTTCCAGGGACAGTGACTCCACCACCTCCTTGGGCAGTCTGTTCTTCACAACCATTTTTGTGAAGAAATTCCTTCTGATGTCTAACCTGAACCTCCCCATGGCACAACCTGAAGCTATGTTCTCTCACCATGTCACTGGCTGCCTGGGACAAGAGGCTGACTCCCACCTGGCTACAACCTCGAATTAATATGCCCAGCTTCCTTGAAACAACATAATTTAAATAGCAAGGGGAGCAGGGGCATCAGCTGAGATAACCATAATGTGATTGAAATGCCAGGCCTGTTTTCTAAACGTTTAGCTACTATGAATCAAATTGGAGGACAAGAAAGCACACCACAGGCTATGAACTAGTATATTCAGGCACACCCAGAAGGTTCTGACGACCCAAAGAGAGCCTGAAGAGTTTTAGCAATAGTCAAGTAGTTTCATGTTAAAATAAGACATCCTTGGAAATTTTCATTCAAAAAGCATTTCAGATGACTTATTAAGATTACACTTCATATTGAAATCCTCATTCAAAGTCAAGAAACATCACTGCAATCATCATATCCATAATCTTTACCCTCTGATGAATATACATCAAGATATATTACTTTAACATAAAATTAAGAATACTCATTTTCTGTAACATGAGACATCATGCCACTCTGTACTAGATGCCCTGCCTTGCATGCAACAGAAGGCATGAGGAAAGAACATTTCCAGATGGAAGCCGAATAGTGACAACACCAAAGTGCATACAGCAAGGTATATGCTTAGCCTAATGAACAAGCAAATTGGGAAGAAAAAAGTTGGAAATGCAACATGCCAAAATACTGTTATCAGAGCTGTAAGTATGCATTTTTCAAAAAAAAAAGAAACTTAACAGGAAATTTAAACAACCAGTTCGTATTAATGTTGTAGTGATTAGTTTCAGTGGATTTTTTTGTTTGGTTTGATTGTTTTTTGTTTCATTTAATAAAATTAGAGGCAAGAAGTAGTTATGGTCTATGTACACGAAGCAGCAGAATTATCTCAGCTTCACTCGTGGCTAACTGGGTGACTGGGTGACTCTTAGGCAAGAACCTGAGCACTTCACAGCTATGCTGGTGTGTCCTGCAAGAACTGTCCTGGAGCTTCCAGCCTACTTCTGGTCAAAAGAGTGTCCTGCTGCCCAGGAAGGGTGCAAAAAATAAAACACAAGAGAAACAAGTGGTGCACAATACAACTGCTCACCACCTACTGACTGATGCCCTGCCCATGCCTGAGCAGCAATCAATCCCTCATGGCCAACTTCCCCCAGTTTATATATTGAACATACTACAGGTTGTATGGTATGAAATATCCACTTGGCCACTTTGGGTCAGCTGTCCTGGCCATTCTCCCTCCCAGCTTCTTGTGCATCTCCTCACTGGCAGAGCACGGGCATCTGAAAAACACTTGATCTAGAGTAAGCACACTTAAGAACAGCTACAACAGTGCACTACCAACATTATTCTCATACTAAATCCAAAATACAGCACTGAACAAGCTACTACAAAGAAAATTAACTCTATCTTAGCCAAAACCAGGACAGAGGACTGACTCCAACATGAATTAATTAGCATGTAATTAGAGCCCAGAGTTACCTAATCCCAGGTTGTCCACAGTCCACTTTCCTCAATTACCTTATTCAAGTCTTCATGGGGCTGGGAACCACAGCATAACGTAAGATGCAAAGTAAGTCTCACAGGCCAAAAATGTGGAAGTCTGATCTAAATTTCACACTCGAAATAAATTATTATTTGGGTGAGAAAAAGACCCCAGAACAAAACAAAAATTAAAGATGAGAAGAGACACGTTAACTACGTGCTAATATCTCCTAGCATCTTGTTAGAAGACAGACATATTTGCAAAGTTTTTTATATTCACACACTCAAAACAGTTATTAAATTAGTTTCCTTTCCTTGAACATATCATACCTAATAGCACTAAATGTCAGGTTTCAAAATTCAACTTGTTACTTGTAGTCTAATTTTTGTCACCATTTTCCCTATAATCTACCTTTAAAACATTTCAGAACTGAGAAACATTTTCACTACTTGTATACTTCACTTTAAAAATGGCTAGAGACATTTCAATGTAAACATTTTCTTCCTTTTCTAAAACTATTTTAAGAAAGATTTTAGCACTGAAAATAGTAACCCGTAAGTTGTCTCTTTAGCTCATGTTAAAACTGAAAGCAGTGATGCGGAAACATTTCAGCAGTATTAAGTAAATGGCAATTGAAAATTACAATAGCATCAGGCATTTGAGAGGTTGATACAAATTTCTCTGATTTGAGGATCTATCAGTTGGCAAGAGGCAATTAAAATACGCTTATTCCTTTCCTCTGTAGAGAATACCAGGCAGTCTTCTCCCTGCTTATTCCTGATGCCCCAGCCCAAGTTACTTTAACCCGCAAGATTTCAGCTACTGCAGGTAGAAGGGATGAGACAGTTCTCCTCCACTACCCTTCTTCTGGTAAACTGGGAGGCAATGGATGCTACCTTTGCTAACCATCTTCCACTGCAAAGCAGAACAGAATTTCCTTCCATAGAAAGGAAAATAGTTTTGAGATTCAGAGTACTACCAAGCCAGTAGTTCAAGGAGCATGAAAATTAATGGGAAGCTTGTCTATACATCTGTGTTCATGCTTTAACTGAAGCTTCTCCTCTGTGAAGTGTCTATACATTTGCCTGCCATGTGGACTTCTTGAGGACCTATTAATATGCCATTATCTACTCGGGTCCAGGCATGTGGGGAAAGCACCTTATGGGTCTCCTTCCTCTGCTGCTTGTGAAACTTGTTACAGCCTCATCACTTGGGAGGGATCTGCTTTTCTCTCCTGGTGAAACCAAGCAGGAAGTTCAGGGGAAGGGGCGTTCAGAGAAGCAATGTTCACAGAAGACTTGTTTCCTTAGGAAACACTGAAAAAATGTTACTCAGAAATGAAATGCAAGTTCACAGGGAAGCTATTTACACCTATACTTAGCTAATTATAATTACACAATTAGTTATGTGTGTAGTTATAAATATTTATATAGACTTATATAATGCATTATTATAGATCATACAGATAATTGTGCGTATACTTTTATTTATATATTTATACATAGCTAATTATATAATGGATGCCACTCTGTTACATATACCTGTGTGTGCATAAGTATGATCACACACATTCGAGGCAAGGCACTGAGAACCATAAAAGATAAGCTGCCTAGAGACATGGAGTTACAAGGCATTCTGCAGCTCTGTAAGGAGGTCGCCCTTCACGGGATCATGCCCGAGAAGAGAGAATCAGCTGGGCTGGAAAAGACCTCTGAGATCACCGAGTCCAACATCTGAACAGCTGCGACCGCCNNAGGACGATACCAAGCAATGGGGCTGCAAGTAGTACTTGTATGAATGCCTGGAGGATGTTGTTTCACAAAGACGGGTGCGGGTGGCAGAGATCACGATATATAGATAGATAGATAAAGAAAACAGTTCATTTTTGGCTCCAGATTCACCACCAGAAGAATGAAATGTGCACTTTATACCAGAGTAGAATGTGGCACAAATTAATTAGGCCGCTAAGCCCAAGCTCCATACGCTTAAATTTGATTTACTTGCATTTTCCCTATGAGACGAGAGTCATAGCAAGAAGCCTTACTGCCCCCGTGGGACTTTGTGCCACCACGTTGTCACTACCGGGCTCCTGCTTTCTCCTACCTCCCACTTACAGTTCAAACTCCAACTCCCTAGCTCTCCATAAAGCTTTTTCAGCAACTTAACATCACATCCAACTCACCCATGTGGAAAAACCTCCAAATGTCAACAGTCATAATGGAAAAAGCAGAGTCAGGCAGTGGCAGCAGTGGCAAAAGTCCTGCCTCATTGCGGGTGAGTGTTAAGCTCCTTCCAGTCAGTGAAATTACTCATGATTCAAAATAAAAAGGAAACATTTCCATAGGGCCAGGGAGCATTAAGCTTTACTAAAATACTAGGAAATGACAAAAATGTACTGCCTCATCGAAAGCCCAAGTCATTATATGAGAGCAAAAGAGTAAAGAGGAAAGTACAGGCTATTTTACTGACTGTTTCTTTATGTTTATTTACTGTCCTAAGCACTTCATTGATGGAAAAGTGAAGTTCCCAGTAACACAAAGTTACTGAAATAAAAGCAAATGCTTATAGGTTCACTATTCGCAACAACAGTCTCCTGTCCTTTTCATGCTGGTGCTGCTGTCAGAGTGAGCAGTCGGGCCCTAGCAGAAGTGGCCTGATCCTCAAATTGATTTGTCTTGCTATATTTTCAAACTGTATTTTCTGCAGACATTTCTTTGAGGGAGGATTTCTGGACCTAAAGCATTTTGTCTACCATATGTCCTTCAATATGTTCACAGTTTAAAAGGATTGGGGTTAAAAAACTGATTTGCTGTATCACTTATTTGCAGTGATGCAATTCCTCTGAATCATCTCAGGGTGCATTCATTTAGAGAATTTATTTAAATATTTTATTATATCTTGACAACCATACTCATGTTGCACATTGAGAGCTTTCTCCTTGCTACATCCACCCTGTGTGGGTTTTAGGAGTCCTCCTCTTCCATGGCCTGCTTAAGCCCTCTGCTGGGCACTCACTTTGCCTCTCAGATACTCACCAGGCTCAAATACCAACTCAGGCAGATCTGTGGCTTTCAACATTTCTTACATCATGTCCTTCTGTCCACAGAGAGCAAAAGCTATTTTTCCCATCCTGTGGGGCAAGTGGTTCCTGCCCAGGAGGATTCCTGCAGCATCTCTGCACCTCCAGGCTGCTTCAGCTGCAGCTCTTGAGCCTCATCCTTGCGCCTTCCCTAGATGCTGTGAGAGGAGTGAGGATTTACCAGTGAATTCCCCATGGAGCAGAAGATAGAGCTGTAAGTTCATCAAGCTGCTGATAACAGTCTAAGTTGTCAGTCTTTGTCTATTAACAATTTTTATATGCCTAAGTCCTCAAAGGTCTCTGCACTATCAGGCAATGTGGTGAGGCAGCAGAGGCTATTGATTGCCATATTCTTTGTGTGTGGGCACAAAAGGACTCACCATCAGAACTCATTAAGATATGATATGATATGATATGATATCAGAGGTATTCTTTCCATATAATGACTTCTCACTCATCAGTTCTCAAAATATCTGTGCCACACTTTGAATCCAGATACAACTTTAGTTAACACACGAGCACAACTCCTTTGCTTGCCTCTTGTTGGTGCCTCCCTCTGCTTCCAGGCAGCACTGCTTCTGTGCAGGGCACTGAGGATCTGTCCTGCTGCTCCTGGTGCTCCACAGCCTGCGAGCACTTCTTAACTTGCATCAAAGAAA
>VXBC01024469.1:3316843-3344047 GCA_013399945.1 Ploceus nigricollis
AGTCAGTGAAATTACTCATGATTCAAAATAAAAAGGAAACATTTCCATAGGGCCAGGGAGCATTAAGCTTTACTAAAATACTAGGAAATGACAAAAATGTACTGCCTCATCGAAAGCCCAAGTCATTATATGAGAGCAAAAGAGTAAAGAGGAAAGTACAGGCTATTTTACTGACTGTTTCTTTATGTTTATTTACTGTCCTAAGCACTTCATTGATGGAAAAGTGAAGTTCCCAGTAACACAAAGTTACTGAAATAAAAGCAAATGCTTATAGGTTCACTATTCGCAACAACAGTCTCCTGTCCTTTTCATGCTGGTGCTGCTGTCAGAGTGAGCAGTCGGGCCCTAGCAGAAGTGGCCTGATCCTCAAATTGATTTGTCTTGCTATATTTTCAAACTGTATTTTCTGCAGACATTTCTTTGAGGGAGGATTTCTGGACCTAAAGCATTTTGTCTACCATATGTCCTTCAATATGTTCACAGTTTAAAAGGATTGGGGTTAAAAAACTGATTTGCTGTATCACTTATTTGCAGTGATGCAATTCCTCTGAATCATCTCAGGGTGCATTCATTTAGAGAATTTATTTAAATATTTTATTATATCTTGACAACCATACTCATGTTGCACATTGAGAGCTTTCTCCTTGCTACATCCACCCTGTGTGGGTTTTAGGAGTCCTCCTCTTCCATGGCCTGCTTAAGCCCTCTGCTGGGCACTCACTTTGCCTCTCAGATACTCACCAGGCTCAAATACCAACTCAGGCAGATCTGTGGCTTTCAACATTTCTTACATCATGTCCTTCTGTCCACAGAGAGCAAAAGCTATTTTTCCCATCCTGTGGGACAAGTGGTTCCTGCCCAGGAGGATTCCTGCAGCATCTCTGCACCTCCAGGCTGCTTCAGCTGCAGCTCTTGAGCCTCATCCTTGTGCCTTCCCTAGATGCTGTGAGAGGAGTGAGGATTTACCAGTGAATTCCCCATGGAGCAGAAGATAGAGCTGTAAGTTCATCAAGCTGCTGATAACAGTCTAAGTTGTCAGTCTTTGTCTATTAACAATTTTTATATGCCTAAGTCCTCAAAGGTCTCTGCACTATCAGGCAATGTGGTGAGGCAGCAGAGGCTATTGATTGCCATATTCTTTGTGTGTGGGCACAAAAGGACTCACCATCAGAACTCATTAAGATATGATATGATATCAGAGGTATTCTTTCCATATAATGACTTCTCAGTCATCAGTTCTCAAAATATCTGTGCCACACTTTGAATCCAGATACAACTTTAGTTAACACACGAGCACAACTCCTTTGCTTGCCTCTTGTTGGTGCCTCCCTCTGCTTCCAGGCAGCACTGCTTCTGTGCAGGGCACTGAGGATCTGTCCTGCTGCTCCTGGTGCTCCACAGCCTGCGAGCACTTCTTAACTTGCATCAAAGAAAGAGGCACCTCAGGAGAGTGTTCATCCCATTCCTTTTTGGGCAGGTGGAGGCAATTAAGCACTACTTCCTTTCAAGCGTCAATAGAAGGATGTACTGTGGTACATGTGATTTAGACAACCCATAATGGATTATTCTGTATCTGACTGGGCTTTAGAGCACTGGGACAATGTTTGTTGTGCTAGAATCGGTGTGGATCCTACAAAGATACCAAAGTGTCTTTGTGCCATACTCCATCATAGTGCCTTTGGATCTGGTGGGACAGTGTCAGCCCTGCAATAGGTCAGCACAAAGGCAGGTGGAGTGGCTTAGACAATATATTAAATCGCTATTTGCATGGCTAGTGACTGTGTGAGTAGCATCTCAACCTTTTCCCAGGGATATACAAGAAATCTGTGGTAAAGCATGGATGCAAAATGGTTTCTTAGCCATCCTTCTGAGGTTTTGACCCTGTGAATCTGCCAGAGTGGCCGTGTTGTTTGCTACAGTCCTAATTCCAAATGTAGAAAGACTGGAGGAACACCTCCATGTTTATTTTTTCCTTTTATCAGTAATATGTTGACTAAAGAAGATGAAGCTGAAGTATTTATTGAGCTGGTATAATTGCTGTAATTTTTTAAATTATGAAGAGCATCCTGAGAGAAGTTCTTTTTGTGAATCAAAATAAATGATTAAATATAGAATGCAATGATGTGGTATTTCTTTCCAGAACTGTTGGTAGTCCTGATGAAGCTAAATCATATTGTCATATTTAAAATATACCCCACCACAGAATAATATGCATTTTTTCTCTAAATTGTGGATAAATGTTAAAGTACAGTCTAATTTCCTGCTGTTAAAATAAAAAAAGTATAGCCCTGTTCCACGCTTCCTTTTTTTGCGTTGTGCAGATCACAATAAAATTGCATCTCTATTTCAGAATTATGATGTTTTTAATAAACTCTCTAAGTATTTGAATATATTCAAGACAGTTCCTTTTTGCATGCTATTCCAGACCAAGGCAGATTCAAAAACCAAGCCAAAGATCTGTTATGACAGCACAAGTTGTCTACTAAACATTCTGTGGCATCTTCCAATGTGCCTCATAAACTAAAAAGACACTGAATTAGCTCTGCTCTGTAGGAAACATAAACAGAAAATTAATACTTTCATAAATTACTTAGAAAAAGCCATGGCTACTTAGAGATTCTGAGGATGCTTCTGCCTCTGTCAAGGTGGAGTGGAATTTTGTCCTTGATTCAACAGAAGCAAAATCAGTCCTTGCATGAGACTGTCTGCTTCAAAACCCACCCAAAAGTTGGACATACAACCTACTATAAGTGAATGCTGCAGAAAATGGACCAGCTCTTTCCCCAGGGCTTGGGGAAATACAGCTGATGAGGATACCAGTCATGTTTGCTGTTGGCTGCAGAGGCAACTGCCTGTCCATGTCTAGCCCAGTGTTCTTCACGCAGCCTTGGTATGCTCCAGCCTGCTCAGCAGAGCATGGTAGTGAGAGCAGGACAGATGATTTTCTTCCAAAAGCTCAATTTCAGCGAGGAAAAAAGATGCCGTAATAAATGTAATTTGGTGCAGCTCATCAGGATGGCTTCAGGTACTCACACATGCATCTGATAGTAGGATGAAAACAAATAGAACACATTTCTGAAGAAATAAATACAGCACATGATGATTTTGGAAGGGAGAGGCAGTCAGCTGGTTTTGGACTACAGTCAATTACTTGCTTGGCATGCTGGTAGCTTTTGGACATTAAAAGGAGGTTCTGCTTTGGTTCAGCTTATGCTTGAGCTGCTCATTCATTGCAGGATTTCTTGTACTTTCATCTGAAGCACATGATCCATATCATCCAAAACAAATTTTTGACAGTTCCTGAGGAAGCTCTGCTTGCCTCCTGCAGACATGAAAGATGCCAAGTGTGTTAAAATATTCAAAGTATTTAGCTACCAATCTTTATCAAGTTTCTGCTTGAATATGTGAAAGGAGAGCTTTGCAGCAAGCCAAATGTAGGCAACATCAGCCTGGAGGAGTGCCAGGCTTGCACGTGGACCCTGCTGCTCACCATCTCCCCACCTTCATCTCCTCTCCCTAGTCCAGCACTGGATTTCAAAGCACACATGCAGCAGCATGTCTCAGGGAAGTGTTGTGAAAGAAAGATTGCGATTAACCTTGTGAGGGTTTTCTTTAATCTCATTTCAGAAACATCTAGTATTCAGTGGAAATTTTCTAAAAGAGTTCTACTCAGTGAACTGATTAAAAATTAAAATTTTGGGTAGAATGATTAAAGAGCATCAAAACTCAATGTAATGGCAGGCAAAATGGTTTTAGGGGGAAAATCCTACACCGTCTTTTATAGATGGTGCCAAGTCAGACTCTGAACTGGAAATCTTTTTCATCCTTAAGCTATTGTTGTTTTCAACATTCAAAGAAAGCATCCAAAATATTGCCTATATTACAAAACATTTCTTCTACTTTTGAAAATTCAAACAGAATTGGAAAATGTTATTTATTTGGAATTGCTGTGTGTCTTCTCTTGTAAACAATCTTTTTTGGTAAATACAGTACTAATTCACTTGGTTAATCTGCCACATGTGCTGTTCTGTTTAACTGCATTCAAATTCTGTAAGAGATGCAATATTCTGCTCTTAATTCACACAGTAAATTAATTAAGAGCAGAATGTTGATGCTGAAATAAATACAATTTGAAGGCACATATTTGTTATTTCAAATATAATATGAAGTGTGCACCATTCATAGGTAAGGCTTTGTTTTCCTATTCTACGTAGTAAGTCATTGTAAAACTTAAGGCCATGCAAAGATGCTTCCACAAATCCATTAAAATTCCTTCCAGAATAACACAAAAAGAGCAAAGAAATTTTTGTGTTGATGCTTTTAACGGAGGGGAGAAACAGAACAAGTGAGTAGATGATCAAATTTTAAAAATTAATATTCTGAAAAGCTGCAGAAAAGACTACTTATATGTGACTGCAAAAGCATAGCCCAGCCTCAAGGCATCAGGAGGGGAGCAAAAGCGAGCCCCTTCTGAACAGTGGCGTCCATGGGTCCTGGGAGCTCCAGATGGTATGCTGTCAGGCTCTGAAGCCTAAACTGAGGGAATAAAGCTAGCTAGGCTACATCAATTCCAAACTTTTAGCCCAGCTTCACATTAACCCAAGAGGAATTTAAAGTGCAACATAAACATGTTTAAATGAAGTTAGAAGAAAGCTTGTTGTCCCGTCTCCTGTTTTCATTAAATATGTTTTCTATGAAAACCATAGCTTACAAATGCAAGCTGTGAGGTTTCTCTGGCAGCATTGCAGCTCTAAGTAAACAGACCATAGTATTATTTAGTTTGCTTTCTTCCCTAATTAAGTTTTTTTAAGTCTCCTCTGCTCTCTGTGTGGCTGCTTCAGTTTTGGCATTAGTACTGAGCCAAAGGGGACTGGGAAGAAGACTCTGCTTTCTCTTTCTCCCTCCCTCCCTCTCCCAAGTAACCACAGATCAATTGGAAATCCCTTCTTGCTTTTTTAGGATATATAGATAGCAGACATGTCACAAATAAAGCATGAGCCCTGGGCTCTTACTGGTCTGGGAGCCCATACCTTCCCACTGGGAGAGAAACAAAGCCATTGACTGCACTGACCATGGGAGGTGCAGCTGCAAGTGCCCAGGCAGTGCTACACACTTCAGAGCAGAGAGCAGGGCAAACCCACAGAATTCGAAGACAAACATAAATTTTGACAGCCTTTGAGAGTGTTTGGATTTCTCCTTTTACCATGATCAGTAGTTACATGTTTTCAGGTTCAAGGCTTTGCTATAACATTGTTATTGTTTCACAAATCCAGATCATTGTCTGCTGTTTAAAATGAAGCATGCATAATCCAACATCATTCATTATTTTGGCAAAAACAATATGCTATCAGCAAAGCACATGTTCCATCTCAGGTCTCTAGTGCTTTAAAAGCCTTCTGAATGCATCCAGTCTGTCCAGGACAATTTATCGTGCAGGCCAGGTTCTGGAATACTTAACTGGCCTCGCATTAAAACATTTGGCACCACCTTTGATGTGCAGCCTTGGATAGGCATCTCTTGTCTCTATCCAGTTTCTGATGTTGTAATCAATCAGGAAAACAAATCCAACATGAAACTGCGTAGCTCTGAAACTGTTTGTGCTCTTTTGTTGTGTTCCCTGCCCTGAAACTCAGCACCACACTGCAGACTGGAGGTGTATGTGGATGGCTACTCATCCAAGGTTTATTATTCACTGGATCTGGTAATATTTGTAATTACATTTCTTGATAGTCAGGATTTTCCTATGTGGTTTCTTGATATAACATCTTGTGTTAATGGTTGGGATTCAGGATAGAACTATAGAATACCACATGAAAAAAAAATATTTAAAAAGTATTTAAATAAATACTCAAGGTTCCTTAAACCCTTTTTATCCAACATCACTATCACTGTTAATCAGTTCCTCCCTCCGCCCCCTCCCCAAACCACCTGAAGGCAGGATCATTGGTGATCAAAAGACATGTAGCATTTCTTAGTATTGAAATGAGCACCTCTGTGAGATATGGTTTTTAATGGTGAGTTTATTGCTGTTGCTTTGTGAATTATGGCTTTTCACTTCTCCTAAACCAAAACAAAAGTAATTTGCAAGGTGCCACAGGAATAATTTTTAGACTGAAAAACCAGTAAGTTAGTGATCACAAACTGCTTGCTGCTTTGTGGAAGTGGCATTTGGTTTTTTACTTCTTTGAGATTTGTTTTTAAACTGAGATGTCAAAAGATAACTTGTTCTTGTATGCTATGGAGCAGTAGCAGCTCCAGGTGCTATAGAAAGCACAGACCAAAATGTAGGGAAAAAAATTTCAACTGTTTCAGTCTAATGTAGGATGACAGTAGGATGGTCCCAATCTCTTGAAAGGAAGAAAGTTGGAGACTTTTCACTGACGGGATATTGCAATTACAAAGTGTCCTAGCATTGTTTATTCTCCAATTTTATTTTCCCACCATATAGAAGTTATAAATTTTTTATATTGATTAGTAGGGTATAAAGATAATGTACATTTAAAAATCCTTGACAATGAATCTTGAAAGCAAAGAGTTTAATGGTGCAGTGATATGCTCCTGGAGCTTATGGTGAAAACAACATTCTGTAGGACAGATGATTTTTCTGTGAGCTTTAAAATTCATATGATTGCTATGTCATCCTGAAAAATTGGAGAATCCCATCCAGGTCTAGGGTACAGTGTCTATTTAAAATATCAGGCTGTGATATCAAAAGATGTACTTGAGGAGATCAGCACTTCAGAAATTCTTCAAAAGGACAGGAATTGTACCCCTTCTGTTGTTCAGCTTCATATATCAAAACTGTACTCTTTACAGCTTCCGGAGGGCTTTGCTGGGACTCATTTACTGTCTTCCTGCACTCTGCTTTCAAAGTTATGCCCTGGGAGCAAAACTTCTCATTTAAGAACTGGATTTCAAAGTGCTCTGAAATCCACAGGCATCTCCAACATGTTTTGAAAATTGTTACACCTCACCAGAGCCAGAGGCATCATTATCATGCAGGTCTGAAGTCAGTTGGTCTAACAGGTCTTCAGATAATACCCCTTTCTTTCAACCTTCCCAGGAGAACTGCATTTTATATGCTTGGAAATCCACTGGGATATGATGATGGTCTTGAAAGCTCAGTCGTTACAATAATTGGAACATTTCACAGTGTAAATTTGGAGTAATTCCTCCCTCCTTGTGGAACTGCTAAGCAATTTTTGATTTGATTTTTTAAATCTTTTTTTTTTTGTAAAAAAGTCAGAGAAATCTGAGGGTATGAAACCCATGAAATATGTGCATATTGCAGACTGATCCTAAGCTTAATTCTTCAGCTAACCAGACTGACTATTGAAATTTGGCAAACAGCCAGTTGAGAAATATTTAACACTAGTGACAGTTTAGAAAAAGTAAAACAAAATCAAAAATTACTTTTCTGATACTAGAACATGAATCATTTCTCTTGCTATCAGTAAATACTTTCAATTCCTTCTCAAGTATTGTCTGTTTGATACATGTGCTGCTGTACAAGCAGAGGAATAGGTATGCCACACAAGTAGTACGTGCTATATGTACATATACCTGTTTTTATATAAATGTATATACATATACTTGCACCCACATGCTCCTCCAAACTCACATACGTATGTCCATGGACACAAATACACACACACACACACACACAAGTGCACACAAAACTTTGTTACTGTAACTTTCTGAAATAACATAACAAAACCATTTTTCCTGGCTTACTTTTTAATCAGATTTTTAAGGCTTTTAATATGGTGCCTTTTTTTTTTCTTTCTGGTAACTCTTCCCAGTACTTTCCACAATATAAACTGTGTCCTGTGTGTGTGTACTTGACACTCACCAATTGCTTTGCACACTTGCCTATCAAAATGTGCCTCCAGGTACACTGAGATTGTCTGAGAGTACCACATCGCCATTCAACGTATGGGAAACTTGAGAAACTGAGTCATCATGCCAACCTAGCCTTCAGTAAGACAGTGTCAGAGATGGGACAACAACTTAAGGCTTTCCTGTGTCTCAATTCAGCACTTCAGCCAATAGTTGATATTGTCTCTGAGGTTTGGACAACTTTGTATTATTCCACACTTTATCAATGTGTCAGGTTTTATTTAAAACTTTTTGGACAATACATCATTGTCATTATCATCAGGTATATTACCCATACAAATCAATATAAAGTCTATGAGGATTTTAGTAAATGCTTTCTATACATCCTGTAGAGGCTCTCTCAACAACAGGAACGTGCAGCTACTGACATCTGAGGCCTTAACCCTAAAATGAACTGAAAAGTGTTCCCACAGCAAAGGTGGAAATGCCCCAGCAGCAAAGACTTGAAAGATACTGATTGTCTCTAGCTGACATTCAGTAACAGAAATATATCTTAAGGCAAGATTAAAACATAGATTAAAGAGTGAAAATAAAACATCATTACAAAAAAATGAGGTTTCCCTCTTACTCTTTAGTAGTTACAAAACATTCTTCTGGTTCTTTAATTGCTGCTTGCAAAGGCTCTGTACTGAGTCATTTAGTTTCTGAGAGTAACAACACTGTCCTAGCCTTCTTATTGGCATTTACTCCTATGCCACCCACATTGAGCTCCAAATCTGGATCCAAGGATTGCTGAGCTGTGAAGACTGTATTTGTGTAATTCTGCCAGCAACCACCCATATAACCTCAGAGAATCAAAGAGAACTAAAGATATGCTGAAACATTCAAAAGTCATATGAACACCAACTACCAGGAGACGCTTACAAGCTTAAGGATATTTTATATACATCCTGTTCCATTTTCTAGTTGGTCTTTTCAGGGTGGAGAAGGATGGGAAGTGGTCAAAGACAACTCTTTGTATTTGGTCATTTAGCAAAGTGGAAGTTTTTTATTCTATCCATCTCATCTCCAGATGGTGGTAAGCCAAATCTCAGCATTGTGCCACACTGTAGGACCAGAGAAAGGCAGTTGAGTGTTGCCACAGGATGGAAAAAATGTATTTTAAAGGAGATGAGGACTAAAAACTGCTAAGAATTATTAGCATGGTTATGTTGTTTAGCCATTCCACAGTTGGCTTATTCACTGTCTAATAATTGTCGCTTCCTCACTGGGTGTCTCCTTGCTGAAGAAAATGAAGAAATTTACCCAGGACCAACAAGGGATCAAGGCAAGATGAGAGTAGCTTCAACATCAGCATCCTCACCTGCCTCTCTTGGCTTCACCCCTCACCCAGGATGTTCCTGTGTCCAGTTTTGCATGTCCTGGAGGAGTTTTGTCTTTAGGCTTGACAGATGAGGCTCTAAGGCTGGAAACAGTGTTCTTCACATCTAGAGTCTGGATTAAGTGTCCCAAGGATGATATAGGCTCTGTATTCCCAAAAAGCAGGATCTTCCAGGATATCTCAAAATGAGCACAAAAAATGAATAATGCAGTTCACTCCTGAAGTGTATCCTGCAGATGGAGACTGCAGCTCTGTGCATGCAAGGTTCTCTGGTTCATCTCTACATGTGTATATGGAGAAGGTACATATTTATGCATCCACATATGCAAACAGATCTCTGTATTGAAGACAGGAATTAAGAAAATTATGTAAAAGGCTCCTCCTAACTTTGTTTAACTGGAAATAGCAGTGATCTGGCACACCTGAGGACAAATGTTCTTCCAACTGTGTTTTTAACTAGAGTGCTTAACCCTCCCACCATTACTTACTGAGATTTCATAAATATTTTTTGATTATTTAGCTGCCCCTCTGAATTTTCTCACTCTTCCAAATTAAACAAAATTAATTGATTCGTTTCAAGTTAAGTAATGAATTTCTCATCATTTTTACTCCCTGACTCCCATGCACGAGCATAAGGCTGCATTGTCTGGGATGATTGGCTGAGTGGAAGATGTTTATTTGTAATAAGGATTCAAGAAAATCCCCTGTATCCACTGTAAATTATAAACATAGAAATGTCTCCAGGAGTCTTTGGTTTGTTAAAAGAATTGTGTTTAAAGTTGCTATCTTTAGGTCCCAGTTTGACATCACAATATCTCTTTAAACAAATAACCCAGGCAGTGCAATGCTTCTTGGAGGGGGAGTGAAGGTTACCAGTGAACATCTTCTTGGCTGGTCAAGACAGTCAGCAGATTTTTGGGGTTTGGAAAGAAGAAAAAAAAACAAAGCTCACCCTTTATTACCTAAACAAATATTTTTTAATATTTCTATGTAAGTAAGTTCGTAGGAAATGTAAATTAAAGTAAAATGAGAGAAGACAATAACTAGGGGGACTCCACAAAGTGATTATTACCCAGAATTATTGTGGCATACATGCATGGACACATGGTGCACCCACCTGCCAGCATAAAAGACAGAGAGTTTATATCAGCACTGAACAGAGACATGAGTATCACATTGACTGTTTTCAGGCTGCCTCCCAGTTACTGCAGTGTGAAAACCACTAACATACATGACCACTTGCAAAAGTCATGGATGGTGTGGTGACATAGGACAGCAGCCCAGAAATCTGCATCTGATTTATTTTTTACTAATTGTTAGGTGTCACTATGTTTAACATGACAATTCACATCCCATAAGAGCTCTGTTTATAAAAGTTACACATATCAGAAAAATATGGAAGACATTTCCTTGTTCTTGCTTATGGTTTTTTTGTCTCAATAGAATGTAGCCTTTCAGAACCAGGATGACATATGCAAACAAGCAGCTTCACAGATATACACATTCCTGTTTTGTCCTGCGTCCTGAATGCTGCCAGTCAGGAATCAAATGCCAATTCTGACGCTCTGAAATTATTTGAGGAGGGAAATCCAGCCCACAGTTATCCCATTGCTATGCAATGTACAGAAGGAATCATCTGCTGCATATGGTCTGGTAAGAACTTCCTGCAATATTTCGATGGTCAGACCACTTTTATCACAGATTTCTCTTTTATTGCTATGAGGAGAACCCTTTTAGACCTTTATAATCACGGACTGAACCATTTTTTACTTGTTTGTGTTATGTCATCTCCCTTCTCCCCTTTTCTTTTCTTCCTTGCAACAGACTGTGAAAGGCCCATTGTTGAGCAGTAGAGTTGTGACATTAGGGTCAAATCCCTTTGCTCACATTCCCTCATCTCCTCTGTAAGGGATGAAATCTAAGTGAGAGAGCGACATGCAAAATTGTACAGAGCTCACTTACATTATACAAGATGCTGCTTCAGTTCAAGCACATTCTTGACTCCTGCTAAACCCAACATGGAATGGTACTAAAGGTTCCATGGATTGCGGTGATTGCATTTAATGCATTGCTCATATTTGCTGCCCTTACTTCCATGCACAATATTCATTAATTTTGGACAGCCTCAATTTTCTTGTCACCACCTAGAAGCCTCTACAACCATGGACAGAATCTAGTCTAGGCTGTATTCCTTAGTTCTGGATTGATTTGCTTCCATGAGTGGAAGCCAAAGCCTTCTTTTCCACACAGTTCCTCTTCTGGATGCTGCACTGATATACTGGCTGTATAACATTTCCAACCCAGTGCCACTTACTGAGAAAATTGCACAGCCTATCCATTTTAGAAAGCAAGCATGATGATTTTCAGAGGTGCTGGCTCTGCTGAACTGCATCATCTTGTTGAGGCAACACAACTAAAAATTATAGGAGCAGAGTTGATGGAAGATAAGGGATTTCAAAATTGTACACATTTTGAACATAAGAAGTGTGAGCTGGTTGAAAATTCCTTCCCATTGCTATTGTTAGCATTCACAGTTTCAGAAACAGACAAGTTTTGATTGCCTCCTTTATTTATTTTTAATAGCACTATTTGCAAGAGAAATACCATGCTGCTGGAGCACCATGCCTTTGGGGTTGATTAGGCAAGTCTTCTGCACAAGACTTACAAAGATTGATCATGTTAAGAGAAAAAATGCACTAATATCAGTGTTGTGCAGAACTGTGTCTTTTTAGGGTATCAGAAAGTCCTACTTACACGTATCCCTTTTTTTAAGAGGAAAGGAGGCACTTGTGCATTCTGGATTTTGTTTGTGAATTTTAGCTGGCTACACCCACTGTAAGTTGCTTTAACTTTTTAAACTCTGACAGCCACTACTGAGGGCAACAGAAAAAATTTGCACTATCAGAGGATTTGTGTTGTTTGTTTTTTTTTCAATAAACAAGTGGTACATAAATGAAATACCTTGTATTTTCTGGTTTTCAATTGCTATTGTATTTCTTGAGATATCTATGGGTGTTGTTCTGATTTGTCATCCTGCCTCTCAGAAGAATGTCATCCCCTTTCCTTGCAGAGTTGACTCTGGGCTGTTTTGCTCCAGCAGACACTCTGACAGCCATCTTCATCGGCCAGTAGATGTCATTGTGTTTCCACCGCAAAAGCACATCAAACATATTCATCTGGCTGCAAATGCCTGTCTGGTCCTGCAAACAATACTGTTGAGTATTTAGGATTTTCTCTACCCTGCAGCAAAATATTTGTTAAAAATGCTTAGCTAGAAAAGAGGGAAAATTAAGTTCCAAGCATTTGATAGCTGGGACTAACTAGCCAGAATACCCTTGGCTTCAGCTAATGTAGTGCCAATGGTGTTATACAAACACAGCTTACTTAATAGGACACAAATCATTGTTAATAAACTATTACAAAAGATGCCAACAGAAGAAGATAGAAATAATGTCTCATGGATTAGCCAGCTTCTTTAGGCAACCAGCTCATTCTGCTGTGAGGTCATCTGTTCTTCAATACTCAGACAGGACTGAGAATTTGTATTTCAGAACTTTTTAGACCTTCAGAGTGTAATGAAAAAAGGCTGTAGTCTGTTATTTTTCAGCTATTTTATTCTGGACTATGCTAACAGGTTCCAAATTTGCATGATATAATATTGGTGATGTAATTAGAAAGTTCCATTTGAAGTCAAAACTTGGTAGCAATAAAGAAGGAAACACTTGGCAGTAGTACAAGAGGTAGGGTTTTCCAAAAAGTCTGACATATTTTTTATCAGTAAAAACTCAAGAGAAGTCATTTAACCATCATCTTGCAACATCCACACTGGAAATGGCATAGAGGGCCAAGTTCCCTGCTGGCAGCAACCAGTGAGGCCCTGCTGGCTCTAACAACACAGGAGACCCTTGACAGATTCAGCAGAGAACTGGCATTTTGCAGTGTTTTGAGTCCCAGGGGCCAGTGTGAAACTGAGTGAAGTCAATGGAAATCTTTTGCTTTTTGGCAATGGGCTATGGATTAAGCCATGAATCAGGTTTTCTGCAGGCTGGCGCAGTACATCTGTCTTGGGGTGAGGCAGCTGAAAGGCATAGGCTTGGATTTGAAAGGACAAGCTTCATTTCACAAGTCTCTACTCAGGCTTCACTAGCTCAGGAATAACCTGAGATGGAGCAAGAGAAACTCTGTTCCTTCCTTAGAGTGGCTCATCCGCTTGCTTGATCATGGAAACATCTAAAACTCTTCCTGGACTGGGAGACTTCTGCACA
Source organism: Ploceus nigricollis (assembly GCA_013399945.1). NCBI lineage: Eukaryota > Metazoa > Chordata > Aves > Passeriformes > Ploceidae > Ploceus > Ploceus nigricollis. The sequence goes on from VXBC01024469.1 coordinate 3,330,329, forward strand.
GTTAGGTAGCCGGTTTGGGTTGAGAGGGTCCTTTAAAGATCATCACATCCAACCCCCTGCCATAGGCAGGGACATCTTTCACTAAATCAGGTTGCTCAAAGCCCCATCCAGCTTGACCTTGAATACTTCCAATGGTAGACAGAGTGGCTGGACACTGGCCAGGCAGAAAAGGACCTGGCCTTTCTGGGTACTGGTTGACAGCCAACTGAACGTGAGCCAGCAGTGTGCCCTGGTGGCCTAGAAGGCCAGTGGCATCCTGGCCTGTATCAGGAATAGTGTGGCCAGGGAGGACCAGGGAAGTCATTCTTCCCCCATACTCGGCGCTGGTGAGGTTGCGCCTTGAGTGCTGTGTCCAGTTCTGGGCCCCTCAGTTTAGGAAGAACATTGCGATGCTTGAGCGTGTCCAGAGGAGGGCAACAAGGCTGGTGAGGGGCTTGTAACACAAGCCCTGTGAAGAACATCTGAGGGAGCTGGAAAAAAGGAGGCTCAGGCTGACCTTCTCACTCTTTACAACTCCCTGAAAGGTGATTGTAGTCAGCTGGAGGGTCAGTCTCTTCTCCCAGGCAACCAGTGACAGAATGAGAAGACACAATCTTAAGATGCACCAGGGGAAGTTTAGGTTAGACATCAGGAAAAAAAGTCTTCACTGAAAGAGCGATTGGGCACTGGAATCATCTGCCAAGGGAGGTGGTGGAGTCACTATCCCTGGACGTGCTTATAAAAAGACTGGACGAGGCACTCAGTGCCATGGTTTAGCTGATGAGATGGTGTTGGTCATAGGTTGGACTTGATCTCAAAGGTCTTTTCCAACCTAGTTCATTCTGTGATTCTCTGGGTCACCAACAATTATGGATGGGAACTGTGGCTGTTTCCAAGCTTGGATATGAGGTGTATGGTATACATACAGAGGTCCTGTAAATGAGAACCTCTTGGACTATCTAGACCACCAAATTCTTGCACTTGGATGAACAGCCAGAAGTCCACAGGTACTACAGCAGTGTCCTCTGGGCTGTACAGTGACAGAACAGGTTTAAGGATCACAGCAGCCCCACTTGTTGTCTTACAGATAAATTCACCTGTAATTAGGTGCAGAACTAGTCTTTATTTATATTCCAAAGTAGTCTCTTGCAAAAAAAAAAATAAAGTGTTGTGACAAAACATCAGCTTAATAATTCATGGGTCAGGCTACAGGTGGCATACCCATTTCCTACACACCACTCCGTATTCATGGCATACATGCTATGGCTGCTCGCTTTCCAAAGCACATGGAGGAAACTTTGTACTACTCAACTGAGAGCAGTGTCAGGCTGCTGAGCTTCCGGTGCTGTGCCTCCAGACTTTCACATTTACCTGGGATTTCTCATTCGAATAAGATAATTTAGAACTGCCTCCTGGTAATTTTTTTGATCTACATCAGCTGATCCATAAATATCAAATAAAAAATATGCAGCACTGTCTTAAACAGTTGTATTCCCAGCTCACTACTTCTTCATCTGATTCTTCTCAGTCCTGTTCCCTATGCCAGGCAGCCAGGGCTTGCTGGAAGATTTATCTGAGGATTTAGCTGACTAAAAACACACCATAAATTTTTCTTCTTTCAGGTGCACATTTTTTTCCATGCAACCGACTATGTCATTGCAGTGTGAAGGTGTAAAGGAGAAGAAAAATGTAAAGGATAAAATGTAAAGGAGAGGAAAATGATCTCTGGTTTTTTATCTGCCTGAGGATATCCTCACAGAGGTGGAGACAGTGGCGAGATGGATGTGGGAGTCCAAATTGCTGACTTTAATCTGGACTGCAGTAAGTGTCCTCTGTCTCATTTTTCCATCTAAAACAGTGGAGGTAATGCTATTCACTGTCTCATTTCACCTTAGGAAAAACATTATCAAGGTTGTTAAGGCATTTACGTACTACAGAAACTAGAAAATTCCCACTCCTGCAAAAGACCATGAAGAAATGACTGATTCTACTTGTTGTACCAAATGCACTAGTGAAGAAGATCACTAATTTAAAAATGACAGTAAAAATACTGACCTATCTCACTTCCTAAGTATGCCTTGGATATCCTCGCCAACACAAATGTTCCAATTTATTATAAAAAAATAGTAGTTGATGATGTAATTAGAGCCTGTGTTAGAACACACTTCCAAAAGGGAGATGAATGAAGACTTTCTGAATATCGTACATTTTGATAAATCTAAGTTTTGCTGTATTTGATTCTGCTGCTATTTAAATATTCTATAACTTTCAATGTAGTTGTGCATGAATTTGCGTATCTTTTCTTGCTTAGAGAAAATCCAAGTCTGGGAACGCTCAGGTGCAGGTGGAGGTTTTGCAGCAGGGTTCAGGTGTTAAGGAAACTACCCAGTCTGACCATCCATTCTGAGACCCTCTGCCAGTCACATTCCCGAGACCAGAGACTGGGACTACTGGGACCAAAGGTCCTTCAGAGAAGGCAGCTCCAGTTTGCCAACGGAAGCATGGAAGTCCTGCTTGACTTGCTCCACACTGCACTCACAGTCAGTCCAGGTTTCCTTACCAGTTTGCTTCTAGTTTTCCCATGGCAGAGTCTCAGATGTCTAGTTCCATTTATTCACAGCACAGTAACACAAAAACTGCCAGAGCTGGTGTGTCCGAGGATGACCCTCAACAAAGGACCCTTCACCTCTCTTCATCTCCTTTGTTATCCAAAAGGTCAGCAGTTCCTGGCTCCTGAAGTGTCTCTCGGTGTCCATTCACCTTGACTCTTCGTGGCCTTTGTTATCCCGAAGGTTTGCAGTCCTTTTTTCTCGGGCTCCCACCCAGAGCTCAATCTGCATTTCAATCTGCATTTCAATCTGCATCTTGCAAGCCCTGGATGAGAGATGTTTCTCGACTCAGGGAACCAGGAACAGACACTGGCCATGGCACCCAGGGAGATGCCTGATCCTGGGGTGGCAGCACTGCTGGCCTACATGAATGTCACTTCAAGAGCACATCTGCCACCATGGATTCCCTCTAATCACAGAGGGGTCAGAAAGGCATCTGTCTTAGACTTGTCACTTGGGATTCCTTTGCACACCCTAGCTTGTGCAGCCATGAATCTCTAAGACACAGCACTGAGAGACATAAGAGATGTGTTGGAGATTAGGGGTTCTTCCTTTTTTGTTTATTTTCTGTCATGGTATTTTTCTCCAGTTTCCTTTTTTTTTCACCTCTTTGGATAGAACTGGACTCTCCTAAGTTTAATTTTTTAAAATTAAAACAGTGATGCTAATTCACAGAATCATAGAAACATAGAATGGCTTAATTTGCAAGGGACCTTAAAGATCACCTAGTTCCAACTGCCCTGCCATGGGCAGAGACACCTTTCACTTCTCCAGCCTCCCTCTGCAGTTGGTACCACCATGGTCCCAACAAAATCCCATCACACCTTAAAAAGCTGGTCTAACACTGACAGGTCAAACCCCCTCTGGTTCCTCCTGCTGTCTGCGGTGGGAATTGAGACACCTGGGCACCTTGCTGCCCAGCTCAGGCACCTGACTTCCAAGGAACCAAAGATGATGAACTGGCTCCTGACTCCTGGTGAGTGCAGTGCCCACTTTTGCTAGCTGTAACAGCAATCTGTGAACCTACCAGGCTCTGCATCCTTCAGTTGCAAGGTAGCTTTACCTATAACTTGAACCTCTTGACTAGTTGTATAAGATAGAAAATATGAAATTTTGCAGCAGCTGAAAATTTAAGCAAGAAAACCTGTTCATGCTCACGCATAATAATTAATCTTTAGCGAGGTTATTTGTAATCATATTAATAACCTATTTATTCTAACTGTTCTTAGTATAGCATCATCACAAAAGCCTCTTGGTGTGCTCAGTGTGGAAAGTTGAGATGCTATAATGATGTCGAAATGAAATGCTGTCAGCGCAAATCCATAAAATGACATAATGGTGTCAGAAATGAAAGGGAATCATATCAGAGTGTGTTCCAGCACCACACAAAAATTTGTGAGAGGAAAGGGTGCCACAACTGGGGGACAATGTTTGTTATGACAGAAATGCTCAAGAAGCTAAAATGTTTGCCAGCCACATCACTTTTTAATCCAGCAGATTTAAGAAGTTGTGCTAATTTCCTCTGTAAATATCTCAGTGAGCAGAACAGTGCTTTGTGTTGCAGAAAGTGGTTTTTAACTAGTTATAACTCCAGGTTTCTTCTGAAAGGGAATAGAAAGGTTCATTGCATTGTTTGTGTAAGTAAACAGTCATTTTTCTTTTGAAAGAAAAAGAAAAACAAAATGCTTCTTATCCAGTTATCCTCCTTAAGGAAACTCACATCCCCTGACTCAAATACCATCCTAAAGAAAGTACTCTCTAGGCATCGCAGGTAGGACAAATCTATCTCTATATCTATTTTTTAATGGTTACAAGTACTTAGAAATTCACACATCCTTTGAGGAAGGATCAGTGTTTTGCAGCTGTTCACCTCCTTACCCTGTAGCATCACACTCAGCAATAAAACCTGAGGCAGAAGGAGGAGGGAAGCAGAGCCGGTTTCCAAGTTGGTCAAGTTCAGCAAGTGTCTGGGCCTTGGTCTGCCCATGGAAGGTGGTGGGTGGTTGCCTTTGCTTTGCTTGCTGCTTTTTCCTCTTTTCTTCACCAATGAAACTGCCTTTATATCACATTGGGAGATCTCTTGCTCTTTTTGCTGTTCCTATTTCTTCTGGTTGGGGGAAGTGAATGAGCAGCAGTATGGGTACTGAGATGCTGGACAAGGCCAGCCCACCAGGGATGTGAACTGACTGAGCTAAACACACATCTCCCAGGTTTAAGGAATAGCTTGCATTTACTTTATTAAGTTTATGACACAGACTTTGAGAGCTAAGCTCTCTCATAACCAAAACTATTTCTAAACATATCTCAAAGTCCTATTTAAAGCCAGGTGCTGTGGAGAATGTAGTGAAGGGTGAAATAACATGCTGCAAGAGCAAGCAGCTAGCTTCATCTGCTGCAGCACAGACACAAAATTTCATCTGGTTGCTCTAATCCATGCCTTATTCAATGACTAAACTAGAGCCCATGACAATAAGCTGAGAATTTGCAGAAATTGGGTGCTGACCTGACTTGGCTTCTGGGGAAGGCCATGGTTAAGCTCCCCTGGCACCAGTGTGAGCAACCTGGCTCCAAAACACTTTTGACATGATTTGCTGATGGTAATGAATTTGCCATGACATTTGCTTAGACTATGGTGTCTGAGATTTAATTAATCTTCATTATTAAGAACAGTTGTTTCACTGCTGTTTGGAGTATTCTGACTTCAGATTCTCCTGAGACCACACTACACTCGTCCCTGTGATTAACTACCTGTCCATAGTGCCTGGAGTGGCACTCATGACAGAGGATGGGTTTAACTAAGAGTTTGAAGAGTCAAACATTAAACTCATGGAATATGTGTACACAGAACAAATCCACCTTTATTTGTTGGTTCTTGGTGATTGTCCTGGATTATATGCCCATACAGTGCTAAATATTCAGACTGTATTATAGGTGATCTGGAAAGTGTTCCTGACAGGTTATATTTGCTTACATTAACATCCACTTGTATCCTAAAAACTTGAGTGTGACCGTATTCTTGGTAGAAGTTCAGGGTTTCATCCCCACTGCTACCCCATAATGTCTCTCCTAGGAGAGAGTGATCCCACCTTGTGACACATCCAGTCCTTCTTCATGTCAGCAATGGAAGCTGAAGGCACTGGCCTTGACTTGAAACCTGGATTTTTATGTGGCTAAAATAAGGCAAGCTGCAAATACCATGTTAATGAAGATTACTGACCACGTTATGCCCAAAGTTCATGGGCAGAACCTTCAAACAAGAGAAAGGAAATTGCCTAAAATTTCAGCTGCTGAGAAGAATCATAGAATCATAGAATGGTTTGGGTTGGAAGTACTTTAAAGATCATTTAGTTCCAATCCCCCTGCCATGGGCAGGAACACCTTTCACTAGACCAGGTTGCTCAAAGCTGCCTCCAACCTGACCTTCAACACTTCCATGGATGGGGCAGCCACAGCTTCTCTGGGCAACCTGTTCCAGTGTCTCACCACCCTCACAGTAAAGAATTCCTTCCACATATCCAACCTAAATGTCCCTTCTTTCAGTGTGAACCATTACTCCTTGTCCAGTCACTACAGTTCCTGACAAAGAGTCCCTCTCTGGCTTCCCTGTAGGGCCCCTTCAGATGCTGGAAGGTTGCTATGAGGTGTCTGCACAACCTTCTCTTTTCCAGGCTGAACAGCCCCAACTTTCTCAGCCTGTCTTCATGAGGAGGTGCTCCAGTCCCCTTATCAACATCATGACCCTCCTTTTCTAAGTGCCTGTCTGCTCTCAGGGCTTACACTTCATTGGCCAGTGCTTGATTTAAACAACAAAGTAGATTCTGGTCACTTTTTTTCAGCCAAGTTTGTTTTTTAACAAAAACTGTAAATTTGATTGGTCAGAAATATTCCATCACTAGATTTTTGAGATTTTTATCTTCAGCTGTCCATATTGGGGGGGAAAAAAAAAAAGTATGGAAGCCTGAAAAGTCCATGTTGATGTTTTACAACACATTTTCATTCTGTGATTACAAAATTTCTTTCATTTTCTTTATACAAAACAAAAGAACTGGAAGAAACACTTGAAATTGAAATAAAATATTTCATTTCAGTCAGGAAAAATGTATGTTTTACATGACCCAAAAATTTTGTCAGAATTTCTGATTCCTATGGCATTTGGAATAATTATTGAGTGATGATTCAACGTAAGTTTTTAAAAGATCCATAAAACTTTCTGGTGAAATAAAATCCTACCTAAAAATGTCTGAACTTTTTGAAAAGTGGCTACATCACATCAGCACATAAAATTGTCTGAACTTTTTGAAAAATGGTTACATCAGACTAGCAAAGGCTGAAAATCAGAAAGCAATATTGATCATTTCAAGGGAAAGATACTTTTCTGCAGTGAATTTGCAACTTATTTCTTCTACAAAAATGGTGGTAAAGAAATTAATTTTCACCTCTCAACAGATATTCAAGCAGATTAAAACTCTCCAGGAAATCTCTGAAGGTGCTGCTGATTTCAACTAAAAAATAGGTATTTTCAATTTTGACAAAATATTTTCATTTTACTAGGAATAGGTCACTAGGCTATCATTTATGTAAAATATGCTCCCCAAAGTAGTAAAGAAAGTGGAAAATCATGATTCACATTGTGGTAAAATGGGGATCTGTTTTAAAATTTTTCTATTAAAATTTTGATTTCTTCAAGAATGTTTGAATATTCTTTTTTTTTCCCCTGTATGAGAAGAATTTTCACTCAAAGAAATTCTCCAACATCTTATGTACATTCATATATTTTAAAAGTATGTCTATTGCTGTGTCAAATGTGTCTCACTGGAAAAAGCTATTGACTTTTCCATTCTATTTCTTTAATTTTCCACTACTTCTGTGTGTTGGAATACTCCAGGTATGTGCTGTGTATGCTCCTGATTATGCTGTGTTACACAGCAGGGAAACCTCTTATCTCAGACTGGTTGCCTGGTTGAGGAAAAAAAAAACACATTTAAGGTTGTAAACACAGCTGTGGAAGAAATATTTTCTATTTCCTTGCTGTTTGTTTTAATGTATTAAAAAGACGTAATTACAGAAGTTTGCAAAAATGCCAAAGTATAAAACACAAGAGTAGGTTGGTCTATGTGTTTCTATTATATATCTATATGTCTTCAGATGTAGTTTAAACAGTACAAGAAAATCTTTAGAAATGTCTTCTCTACTTTACACTCTGATTTGCCCTCATAAATAAAGTACAACATTTTCAGGAAAAAAAAAATTAAAAGTAATCTCATAGCTACACTGGTATTAAGAAGTGTTCAAATCTTGTTCTTGCCATTTTTCATGCCAGCTTGAAGATTTGTGTTTCTATTGTTTCCTTTTTGACTCTGTGCAAACATTTTAAAGATAGGAAATTTGCAGATCTGTGAAAAAAGAAAGAATAGAGGTTTTGTAAATCTAACCACTGCAACTTCATTTGAAGAAAATGAAATCTGAACTCTGAAAGAGGACAATGCATTTTTTTTTCAGCTTGCAAAGAAGAAGAGTAATGCAATCCCTTTTATTTCCTATTTAAATAAAGGCAGAAGCGTTTTCATCTGTGGCGTGTAAAGTCTGCTTTGCAAAGAATAAATTCAGAGCACACACATTGTAAGTATTTGCCAAGAGCACTGGGTTTATATTGGTTGAGTAAACAGCACTGTAATATTACAATTATAAAAACAAAATGTGCAGAAAAATGTGATTCTCACTCTTTTGTTAACACTCTATTAGTTCCTGAAGTCCTAGTGAGAAAAGATTAAATGTGAAGTCCTCAGTAAAGAGCTCTGCTCCATTCAAGCTGCAACACCACCAATTACTTCACCGAAAAAAGAACTAGATTTGATAGAGAACCTTAGTCCAAATCCTGTGCATGAACACCTGAAGCCATCTCCCCTGAAACCCTATGTAAAGTAACACTAATGACATCCTGGTCACGTCAGTCTATGGAAGATTTCACCTTTTATACCACAGTGTAAAAGCAAACAAAGGGCTGCATACAGTTCATTTGACTGTGGCTGGAAAGATTCACACTGGCACCAGTGCGCATTTGGATGACACTGTACCATCCTTTCACTCCACCCACAACTATTATTTCGTTGCCCAGAATTGTTGTAATATGACTGCTTCCCTTCATAATCTCTGTATTTTATCTAGCTTCTTTTCCAAAGCCAGAAAGGATAATTGTCATCTTTTGTATAACACAGCAGAAAGGCTGAGGACAGGCTTAAGGGCAATGGCTTTCTCAGTCTATCCCTACCTTCTCTAGACTGCAAGTTCACTGAGGCAGGGAGCAGCAGCAAGCATGACACAGTTTTCTCAGCTGCCTAAATTCAGTAACACGTGCCAGAGGAAGAAAAGATTTTATGTCCAACCCATCACAGTGGAGTCCTCCAGCAAAATGGGATGGAGAGAAGACAGCTGAAAGCCAAGCATGAGTGCTGCAATGAATAGGGTAAGGCAGAATCTACAGCTCTGTGGCTCCAGGTATTGAACTAGGAGAGGGAACGTGGGCACGCAAAACTTCCATCTACTCCCACTGAAGCCAATGGATATCCTTTCTATTGGTTTAGCAGGACATGGATCATGGTGGTGGTTTGTGTCAGGTGGGTTCCCGGTGGAGATCAGGGGAAAAGGAAGATGTGGCCATGCACATCGTGTTGTAAAGAGCTGTAGGGTTAACTGCTGTTCTTTCACGTGATGAAAAGTCCCAAAGCCAGGCATCATCATACACACACCATTTCTAATACAGAATAATTCTGAAATCAGGGTGATACGATGTTGTTTGGCAGCATGGGAGGAAAAAGTGGAGCTTTTTATGAAACTGACAAAAAGATTTGAAGGCCAGAAGGGAGCACAGCAATCATTTGCTCTGGTTTACTGTACAGCATAAGCCATACAACCTTGTTTGGTCATGTCTCCATCATTCTTTCTTCTTCTGCTTGATCCAGAGATATCACTTGGAAAAGGAGGCATCTTCATTAAAAGGTATGAGTCATGCAGAAGCAACCATAATCTTGTGGACTTCTTTTAAAAATTAATTTATGCTTTTTGAAAGAAAGAAAGAAAAATTGTAAAACATGTCTTATTTCTAATCCAAATGTATTTTCACTTAAATATCTTTAATGAAAATTCTTTTCCTTCTGTAGGTATCCACCCAGGGGATACTTTTCCTCAAAATATGTGCCTGAATATTCAAAATCTGTCTCTGAAGAAAACCACCTTATTTCTCATTCCCAAACCAAGGCATTTTCTTAAAAATACAAGAACTAACAGGCTTGCAGAAGCCCAAATTATACAGCCCCAAGAGCTATTTTTCAGTCACTGACTAGAGAACATTGTGATAAAGAAATCTTAGCTGAAGAAGAAAATAACCTCCATTTTTCCAATAAATTAAGATCTTCACAGGAATGTAAAATGAATCTTAAAGCAGAGCATCTTGATGTTTCTTGCAGCAGGCCCTCTTTCAAGGACAAAGATGTAATTCAAAGATGTAATTCAAAGATGAAAAAATGAATACCAGAAAAAGAAAAGTCTTTTCCTCTATGCTTATAAATATGGTGGTGACCTTACAGAGCCCCTTGAAGAGACAGCACTGACAACGCAGCCAGTGACATCCAACTTCCCTGCAGGGCTGCTGGCAGCTGCAGACTGGATTGTGAAAGATGAAAGAGAAGGTCCCCCTGTACCGCATAGGGAAGTTTTAGGACACCAAGTTTGAATTATGGTAATGTACGTTTCACATAAAACCTAAGGCAGGAGATGGGATGAAATGAAATAAAATAATGTAGCCCTGGAATCACATGGGGAAAGCCAAGCATATGCTTACTTTAGAAGTATTATTAAAAAGGCAAAGCCATAACTGAAGAACTGAACACAACATGGGTTTTATGACAGATGCATGTTATTAAGTCATTTTCTAGATATATTCTACTGCTAGCTAGAGTATGTACTGTTGGTGAGTACATATTGATAAACTTAATAGGTAAGGCCAGGCAGACCATGTAAGGAATAAGGGACAGAACCATATGACAAGACATATGCATTTGCCATTTTAATCTTTAACCTGCAAGGTGTCCTTGTCCCTTGTTCAGTGTCCCTTCTCATATTCACTGCTCCTGCTGTTTAATTGCTGTTGTTCATTTCTTCATGGATTTGTGTATGGTCTAACACTGCCTGACTTGAGCTGATTGCACAGACATTAGCTAAGCAGGAGTTTTTGAGATTTTTTTCCTAAGGCTGATCTGCAAATCCTTCAAGGTCTAAATTATAAAAGTTTGTCTGACCTCTGCAGGAAAACAATGTATTAGATTATAAAAAGAGCAAAAAGAAAATTGCAAGCTTACTTCCTGAGATTTGTAGGTTAAAATCCACAAGGGCCCGGAGGCAGGCTTCCCTGAACCCGTCAGCCAGCAGCCCTACCCTGCCCTGCCCTGCTGAAAGCACACCAAAGGGCCTGAAGAGCTGTGCCTCGAATTCTTTGAGCAGTCATCTTTTAACAGGGATGTCAGAGGTCTAGGAAAGCATTCCTGTGGCATTGGGATGCAAAGGGATTTATCTCACATCTGAAGTCCTGCAGAGAGGCAGCAACCCTGCTCCTATCTGAGAGGCTGACAAGTGAGTTACAGCTGAAGGAGATGTGACAGGCGAGAGAGAATAAGCAGAGTGAATGCCTGTGCTGGAGATGAATCAACGCTCTTCCTCGAGGAGCAATTGCCTTTGGCTACCCAGAGCTAAAAGCTACAGTAATAAATTTTAAGGCCTGAAAAGATCATTACAGTCATCCAGCCCAGCTGCCCACTCATCCAGGATGCTGAATTTCCTGAAGTCGTTCATGCCTGCCCCTCCTGCTGCCACAGCTGAGGTCCTTTCCTCCTCTGCTCTTGGTTGGAGGCCCTTCCCAGTATGTCACTGCCATTACCGTCTGCCATGCCAGATGTCTGCAGTGCCCTCCCTGTGGCACCGCCTCTGGGCAGCAAGAGCAGCTAGAGCAAATATTTTCCCTGTAGTGTTTCTGGCAAAGAGAGATTTTACATTCAGCTCTCCAGTGGTGCTGGCTCATGCTCTGCATCAGAGCAGCAGCTCCAGCAGCAGTTTGTCCCATGCGGCTCCAGATCCACGCTCAAACATCTGTTATGGAAACTTCGGGCAACTGTGCAGAGAGCCACGCTTTTGCAGCTCTCACTGCTGACCCAAACTGCAGATCTGGACAGGGCTCCATCTGGTTTGTGTCTTGCCTTTCTTGGAAACCACTGGGCCTCACATCAGTTGAAGCACCTACAGTTATTGGAATAACAACATCCAGCTACCTGAGGAGCAGGCATGTAGAACAACTCCACTGGGAGAAGTTGGGTTTTCTGATGATGGTTCTCTGCTGGCTACCACGACCTTAGAAAGAGGCCAGTGTTACATTGCAATGGAAGCATATGGGCTGGAAACAGGAAAAAAGACTAGGACAGACCTTTCCTGAAACATCCTGCCCAGCCCAGGGCATATCTCCATATTTGTTGAGATGGGTCTCATCTATGTGGAGCCCATGAGTGGAAGAATAAGGTGAGTTCCCCATCTGCTCCATGAGCTTATGTGGACAGAGTTCCAAAAGGTAAAGGAATGGTCGAGTTCACTGAATATTTCCCTTTCTGGAGAAGCAGGCCATGACTCAACTGGGACTGCGAGGCAATGCCCTGCTTTGGGAAGGCTGTGATGCATCAAGAAACAGCTAAGCAACCCCTAAGCAACCCCTCAGCAACCCTGGAAGGCATGCCCTGAGAAAGGAGGGAAGGGGGGATGCAGGCAGGACTCTCTTAACATGATCTTGTCCCCCGCATTTGGCTCAGCCTGCTACAGCTGACCTTAACAAGAAGCCCGAGCTCCCCTCTTCACTCACGCTGGTGTAGTTTGGGGGAAATAGGTGCAAGTGCACTCTTCTCCTGTCAGCTCCTTGGTAACTGAAAGAGACAGTCACAGGTTGCCCTAAAAAGCAAATTCTAATTCCTAACATTGTATGTCATGGTTTTTATGCACTGTGCAATTTACAGGCTGGACAAGCGAGGCCAGCAGAGCCTAGTCCGTGGCCAAGCCTGGAAGTGAATCCATCAGCCATGGAAATGCCAAAGTGACAGGTTCACTTCATTAACTGGAGGCCCAGTGATTCTTGGGCGTGCATAAGAAACTAGAAGAGAAAAGGCTGTTCCAGGGATGGGAAATGACCCTTTTGGATGGAGGACTAAAACAGTGCCTGCACCAGCGTTTGAGGGACCACAAAGGCTTTGATCCCAAGTTCATATGTGCATCCTTCCATCAAGACAAATGGTGACCTTCACAGGAACACAAACATCCTTTCCTTTAGGAGTGACTTCAGTTCCCCAAAGCACAGCATGTCGTGCCTACATGGAGATATGCCCATTTTCCTCTCCATGAACTAGCTGTACCCAAAGCCAAAGGCTCTTCAGAAAGCAACTGAAATGTGAGCAAAAAGTCTTACATTCAAGTCAAACTTTCCTTGAGTTTTCTGTCAGGTTTATTCTCCTTCCCTGCTTGCAATTGCTGCTTTCCAAAATCCTTTCCTGCATTTCTCCCTTTCTTGCTGTCTTGTGAACATTCTTCTGGGCAGCTCACTATACCTCTCCACTGGATCCCCAACAGCCGCCCCAATACTGAAAATTTCAAGCCTTTTTACTTTGCAGCAGATTTTTTTTTTTTTTTTTGCCTTAGGTGAGAATACAAGGACTTTCAGTCCCTTTGCCTCTTCATTCTGAAAACACTCCCCTACGTAAACGAGTCCTAAGCCTAAGATGAGGAAAGTCCTCAGTTGTTGAAGTCGTTGAATGGCAATCACCATTTTCTGATGCTGTAAAACAAGAGTTAAAGTGTGTTTCCACTGCGGAGGGCTGTTTGGGGCTTTTTTTTTAAGGAAGGGAAAAAATTTCCTTTCATTCTTTGCCAGCAATTTCCATGCAAATAAAGTTTCCCAGCAAAAACTCGGTGCCCAAGAGAGAATATTTTATCCAGAAAGTGAAAGATTTTCTGTGAACAATTGCAAGATTTTATCCAAAAGTCTGAGAGGCTCATCCGAAATATTTCTCTCGTTGGCTGGAAACAAAGCTCTGCAGAGCGAGAAGGG